>PVHP010037389.1:0-17381 GCA_004024765.1 Zapus hudsonius
CCCTGATAACAATTGTCATGAAGCTTACAAACCAGGCAGTGAGGGGCTGAGGAGATGGCTCCGTCAGTTAAGTGTTTGTTACACAAACATGAGGGCTTGCATTCAGATGCCCAGAACTCACATAAATGCCAGCTTTGGCTAGCTTATTGGGCTGCATTGGAGAGCTTCAGGTCCAGGGAGAGTCCCTATTTCACAAATAAACACTGAACTTAAAAATGTTTTATATTTTATGAAATCTTATATTTCATTACAGTTTAAGTGATTATTTATAAATTATACTTTAATTGGTTATGTATATTATGGTTTGTACAAATTATTCTGATATGCATAGCTTTGTATGTGTATTACATATATTTGTATGTATGTATTCTAATTAGTAGATGATGTTTCATATGAATTTTCTTGTAGATAAAATTATCAGAGAAGAAACAAAAATAACTAAAAGTGGCTGGTATGTAGAAAATGATTAAGCATATTAATATTTTCTACATAATCTTTTTATAGTTTAAAAAACACAAGTTAAAACTATAACTGATAGGGGGAATCATTTCCTTTGAGCCTAAATCAATGTTAAAGGCAAAATCCTATGGGGACCAAGAACCCAGGCTCCAAGGGAAATTCCCACCACCAGAAAACTACAGAGAGGCTATACCCATTAGAATCTTGCTCAAATAGCAATGTTTGTCTCATTTAATCTATACTGATCTCACTCTCCAATGGAGATTCTGTTTGTATTTTTCAGAAGGCAGCGAGAGAGCTGTTGACAACCCAATTCCACCAATAAGACATGGGATGCTGGCAGGCTATGAACCACCCTTGGCCTTCACACAGGGCCCAAATGAAACCAATTAGAAAGTGAGGAGATAAACAGGAGACCAAACACCACAGCAAGTCTGCTGACTCATGAAAGGTCAATGGAGACAGACACCAACGATATGCAACAAAACGCAAAGCAGAAGTCCAGAGACACTTAAGATCTCAACAATAAAGAAAACTTAAAACTCACCCACCATGACTCAGGGAACCAAGAAGAGGAAGAGGGGCAGAAAAAATGTAAGAGCCATGGGGGGGAGAATATCCAGAGACATTGCCCCCTCAGCAACAACACACAAAATGGAGAAAAAAACTGGCTACCTCTGGTGCAGTTCATAACCCCCTACCCTATGGATAGATCCAGTATTCACACTGAGGAGACACCACAGTAGGTAGGGGACAGAGAGGACAGAAATGGAGGCACCATTACAAGATTTGCTTGTAAGTATGTATAATTATTCATAAAGATATTAATTTAATAAAAAGCCAGCCCCAATGTGCCTCATTAATTATTTACCATTTGTTATTTCCAGTGACACTGGCTAGTTATTAGGAATTGAGAGTGTCTACATACCATGATCAGAGTGGTCTTCCATAAACACTTTAATGTTGTCCTACAAACTTCACAGACATTGCATGTACAATTCTCCTCCCTTGGAATTCCTATATTCTGTGTTATGGCGTATCCACTCAACTTCCATGGAGTTGTTGCTATGCCCAGAAAACTTGAGGTACGACCCATCCCCTTATGTTGCTTCATTTATCAGATCATCTTGCCTCTGTAAGGAGAGAAGGGCCATGACTTTGCCTGTACAATCCCAAGTACTTAAGAATGTTTAACTAACAACTATCAATTATTTACCACTCTATACTTTTGTAAATGTTGGAAAATATATAGTGCTTTCCCTCCCAATGAAGTAGCAACTAGTCCTATTTTACAGACAGAACAGCAGTGGCTTAGTGAATTGAAGCTGGAGACACTTGTAGCTTGTAAGTAATGCCCCCAGTCTTTAAGCTTCTTTCTGAATGTTGATAAAGCCCATGCCTTTCTTCAATACCATGCTGCCTTCAGACTTGCCACTTAGATGACCTCACTGAATTCTCAGGTTGCTGTCTCAAGAAATATCTGCTGATTGATTGATGACATTTTCAGTAGCAATGTGGTCTAGTGAAAGAGTTTCCCACAGCTGAATTTGATGAAAGGCTCCTGCTGTGCTCAGAAGAACTAAACCTGCTTCAACATCCAGCTTACTCACAAAGCCATCAGTCACAGTCCCAGACATGAATACATAAAGTTTTACATCATTGCAGAGCTTAAAAATAAAGTCTAGCTATAGAAGTATCTCTGTGTGACATGCAGTCAATATGTCAAAGAATAAAAAACAAAGAAACAATATTAACAACTTTGAGGGAAAATTTCCAATGCACCTACAAAGGAAAACATATCAGTATAACATCAGGTGTGTGGAATGACATATTTCAAGCCCGAAAAGTAAACAACTTCCAACCAGGATAGTAATATCAAATATTCCTATCTTTTAAAATTGATGGAAAATTGAAACATTTCAAGAAGTGTTCAGAGCAAAAAGTTTAGGACAGGCCAATGGAGTCCATGGCGGCAAAAAAAGCAGGAGAGGACTGTTTAGGGGAGGAAGGATACCATCAGGAGTGGGGTGGAGGCCTGGGGTCAGGGAGAGAAAGCATCTCATCACAAGAGCACAGTCAAGACATTTCATAAGAGAAATGTATCAATAAGAAAGTGCTAGAAAAGAGTCCATTCTGTGCAGAAAACCAACAAACTCTTGATACTAATGGTGGAGGAAGAAGCATCCAATGAGAAAACAACTAACAAAAACCATAGGAATTAGCAAGTATCTCTCAATAAAAACCTTAAATGTGACTGCTAAAGAGATGCAGATTACCTGACTAGATTAAAAAAAAAGAAAGAAAGAAAGATTAAGGTATTTATTTCTCCAAGAAAATATACATGCAGATTCAGAATTAAAGGACAGAGGTCAGCCAATGAAGGGAAGCCAGTGCAGCTCTTGTGAAATCTGGAAAAGTAGACCTTAAGCCAAAGGTAGTCAGAAAAGACAGAGGAAGCTACTACATATTAAAAAAAAACAATTCATTAAGAATCTATAAAAATTGGCATTGTAGATATTGTAGTAAAGTGTTAGCCTCATCAGCATGAGGACCTGCGCTAAACCCCAGAAACCATGCAGACAACTTCACGTTGTTAGGATGGTCACCCAAACCTGACACAGTTGGTGGAAGGAAGCTTACAGACCCAGGGGAAATTCTATAATGGTGGGAGAAGCTGACTCCCATTCATAAATTCAAGCAGAGAAAGAACATGCCATCAGACAGCAAAAAGCAGCAAGCACAAAACAAGCAGCAAGCAACAGGGTCCCCTGCCAAAGCTCAAACCCATCTGCAAACCTTTAGGCTAGAATTCAGACCTGCCTCCAAACACTCCTTAGGGCTGGACTCCAGAATCCACCCCCAGTGCCATTGCCTCCAACCAGGTGGCTGAAGACCCAAGTTACAAACTATAACAAAACACCTGAGTCTATGGGGACAAATATCCAAATTACCACACCATGTTAAAAAGTACATTATGTCTATGTATGAACATGCCAAAAAGGAATAAATGGAATTTTTAAAAACACTGGGCATGGTGGCATATGTTTGTAATCCTATCCTGGGGAGGAAAAGGCAAGGTAGAATCGCTAGGGTTCACTGAACAGTCAGTTTAGCCTAATTCAGGAGCTTCAGTTGAGAGACCTTACTTGTCTAAGGAAAGGTGGACAGAATTCCTAGGATAGCAGCAGCCAAAGTTGTCCTCTGAACTCCACAAGCACATGCATACACACACACACAGAGAGAGAGAGAGAGAGAGAGAGAGAGAAGCATTTTAGAAAGAAGATATAACAAATACATCATATATACACACACACACATATATATATATATATATATATATATATATATATATATATATATATATATATATATATATAAAATGTTTGGGCTCTAAATAGTTACTTTGGTCATTGCTGTAACCAATACACCCAAGAAGAAGGAAGCAGAGAAGGAGTAGTTAATTTTATTTTGCAGTTTTGGAGCTAACCGTCAATCCCAGCAGGGAAGGCATAGCAGCAAAAGTATAGGTGACCAGTGAGATTGTACCCATAGGAAGGCAGCAGAAAACTTGAATGCTGCTACTCCACACATTTCCTCCTTCTTATTCCCTCTGGGAGCCCTGCCCATAGAATAATGTGCTCACATTCAGGGTGGGGTTTCACTCTTTAGTTAAACCATTTTTAAATGACCTTGTAGATACCCAGATCTATGTTTCTATTCTGAATCTAAATCCATTAATAGACAAATACATGGAAACTGAACAAGACACTTTTGGGTGGATAGTGAGACACTGAAGAAATTAAGGAGGAAATTTTAAAATTTTTAGAATAAAAGGAAAATGAAAGCAGTTTTGAGAGGAAAGTTTATTGCTAAAAGTGCTTACAAAGATCTCAAATAAATAAAACAGTAATGCACCTTAAATTCTTAAGAATAGAATAATTCAACCCCAAAGCAGTAGGCAGGAAGAAATAATAAAGTTCATGGCAGAAATTAATGAAATGAAGAATAAAGGAATAACACATAGAATCAATTAAATAAAAAGTTGATGCTCTGCAAAGAGAAGCAAGATTGACAAGCTCCTGACCAAACTAATCAAAAGAAAGAAAATACTCAAATTAATAAATTTAGAGATTTAAATGGATCTCAATAAGATGCATAAAATTATAAGAGAATACTTTAAAATTTTTTACAAAGAAAATGGACTAAAATATACAGACAAATTGCTTGACACATGTGAGTTACCGAAATAAAATCTAGAAATATAAACAATGAAATTTTAAAAGGGAGGAAGAGATTTTAATGTGTCTAAGACAGGCCAATGGAGTCCATGGCAGCAAAAAAGCAGGAGAGGACTGTTTAGGGGAGAAAGGAGACTATCAGGAGAGGGGTGGAGGCCTGGGGTCAGGAAGAGTATTGTTCCACGATAACAAAGTATAATGATATGTACATATGAAAAGTCCACAGTGAACTCATTATTTTGTAGGCTAAGTTAAAATCTTAACAAATAAATAAGATCTGACAGGACAGAGTCCAGACTTGAAATTTTGCTTCCAGGGCAAAGATGTTGTGCTAGATTATTCACCATTACTCTTGTTTCCAAAACTTCTTACTAGCCATCACTCAGCATATGTGGGTTGCACTATCTTGAACAAGCTGCCTTGACTTCACCTCCTTATAAGTATGGATGACAGGTATTCCAGAATGAGAGCACTGGAACCCCTAGGACACTCAGCACACTGATGGCACAGGGCAAGCACTAGATGTTCTCAAGTCAAAAAAAAAAATAAAAAACTTGCTTCTAAATTGTACTTTAAAATGACAGTGTTCTTCCCTAAAACCTCATGTACTAAAGGCTTGGTCCCCAGTGTAGCAGTGTTCAGAAGTATGTCCCTTAGAAGGTGATTCAGTTATCAGTAATTCCATCTTCGATAGAATTATAATTTAGTGGTAGAAACATAAGAGATAGGGCCTCATTTGCAGAACTGAGCCCTTGGGGACATGTATTTGGGAGCTATATTTATATTTTCTCAATCTCTCTCTCTCTCTCTCTCTCTCTCTCTCTCTCTTTCTCTTTCTCTCTCTCTCTCTTTCTGGCTCTAATAGGTGAGAATCATCTTCACTCTAGCACCTGCTTCTGTAATGACTTACAGCCTCACCTCACCACAGGACTCAGGACAATAAATAGCAAAGCCAAGGACTGGAAACTCTAAAACTATGAGCCAAAATATTTCTTTCCTCCTTCACACTGATGTACTTTGTCACAGTGGCAGGAAAGTTGATGAACACACAGGTACAGCTCTGCTCTGACTAGCAGTCTGCTTATGCAAAATACTCAGTATTTCCAGGCCTGTTAACTCATACAATGGCAATAATAACATCCTTTCTAGTTCCCCAAGAAAGATCATGACAATAGAAAAGACCTATCTTTACTGTGGGGGTAAAGAGTCCCTTCTCTGGAGGACATGGAATGCTGCACAGATGAGGCACGAGGCCCCAAATCAGCAGACCAGCAGTTCAACCTCTGGCTGAGAAACCAAGTCAGGCAGAATGGTCTGGAGTCACTACACCTGGGAGTCAGAGAGGTATTTACAAGTCGGCTTCTTTTCTCATCTTCTCACTAGCAGTAAGTTCTATAGGAAAGACTTAAGAAGGGTCAATGTTAGCTGCATAAGCCATTAATTCTAGGATTGTAAGTTTGGTTCTCACAATTTGTGACTACTCGGTATTGGTACCCAAAACATCTCTTTTTCATTGATTTACTATTTTTAATTCTGTTACTTTAGACTTTCTGAATTAAGTAGATTTTAATCATCCAGATCCCTTCAAATCTATTTCTCAACCACCATTTATAAAGTGCCCCAGTTAATAACCAACTTGCTTATAGATTAGTAAATAATAGAATTTTATAACATAAAGATCTCAGGAATCAAAAACAGCCTATATTTTACAGATTTGAAAAAAAAAACAGATACAATATCAAGGTCACACAGCTAGTTGGGAAACATCAAGATAAGACCTCAGATCCTGGTTTTCAGTCCAGTCAAGTCCATTATTACACTCCTGTTTCTCCAGTCACAAAGGAGAAAATAAAATTGTGATCGTCTATCAGTGCTATGTAAGAAAAAAATCTTTGCTATAAATTCTGTGGGGTTTTTGTCTAAATTTTAATAATAGCCAAATAATGTTCTTCTTGAAAAGTCCTGGGTAGATTTATTTTTAGAGCCTAAGAACTCAAAGCAATATTTACTTGTACCTCCAAATCAGAACACTTTGAACTAGAATATTCAAACTTATGATTTGTTCATGGAATTAAGTCATGCACTTAAAGGGCTTATGAAAGCCTGTCCAGCTGTAAGGTTTAAGACTGCAATTAGAGGCTGAGATTGGTGTGCCAAAAAGAAACCTTAAGAACAAGTAACTCAAAAACTCATTGTGAAATCAACAGTAAGTGCTGGAGCCTTGTATCAAGGATCCTTGGGAGGGGGAGGAAATTATTGATATGGTATTGTGACCCCAAAAAGCTGCAATAGTATTGCAAAAGGTGACACAAATGCTCCATGGTCAAGAATGAGGGCACACCCAGGACTACACTCATTAACTCTCCCACCCCAGGTAAGGCGAGGTTAATTTAAGGGCCTGTGCCTTGGCCTCACAATGGGCCTTGTGCCTGGAGACCCCAACCACCTACCCTCTGACCCCAGTGAGGTCAGGGTAAGGAACTCTGCCTTGGCTCCCCACAGGCCTGGGAGCCCAGTGACCCCACCCACTGATCCCCAATTCTGGCTTGCCCAGACCCCAACCTGCTCCTGTTGCTGAAGGTTTGAGCACCCCTCAAACTACCTGGCACTAGAGAAACTGAGCACATGCCAAAACATCACCAATCCTCAGCAAGCCCAGGAGGAGGTAATAACATATGCAGAGCATCTCTTCATGGAGTCTATATCCAGATTATTAATGAAAATGGAAGCAAAAATTGATAATGTAAGTAGAAATGTGCAGAATCGGCTTGCAAGCTTCACCACCAGGCTTAACACAATTGAGGAAAAACGGACTTTGGTAGAACAGTAAATGAGCTAAAGGCAAACCAGCAATCAGAGGAGTTCAATAATCAACTGGCTCAACTAAACAAAGATATAATCAAATACAAGTATGAGTAAAAGGAAGCATTAAGTAAGACAACCTTTGAAATGAAAATGTAACTCAACAAAGAGATGGAGACAATGCAAAAACTCTACTGGAAAACCAAAATCAAATGGAGATATTTAAAACATCTCTAGAATCCCTCACTGCCAGAGATAATAACCTGGAAGATAGAACCCCAGACGTGGAAGACAATGCAGAAGAAAGAGATCAAAGTAACAGAAAATTGGATAAGTTCAAAAAAAAAAACATGCAAACAAAATATGATGGAACTTTGGGACACCCTTAAGTGACCAAACCTCCAGATCATAGGAATACCAGAGGGGGAAGAAATTCAAGCCAAAGGCATAAAGAACATATTCAAGAAAATTATTGAAGAAAATTTCCCCATTCTTACAAAAGAGCATCCCATTCAGACCCAAGAAATGTACAGAACTCCTAACAGGCAGGACCAAAGAAGAAATTCTCCAAGACACACCATAGTAAAAATCCCAAATACTGAAAGCAAAGAGAGGGTTCTAAAAGCAGCAAGAGAAAAACAAACAATCATTTATAAAGGCATAGCCATAAGAGTACCATAAGGTTTCTCCATGGAAACCATGAAAGTGAGAAGATCTTGGAACAGACCACCATGGCTTTCAACCCAAACTAATGTACTCAGCAAAAGTCTCCCTCATAATAGATGGAGAAAGGAAAACATTCCATGATAAAAGCCAGCTCTACAGATATATGAACACAAAACCAAACCTACAGAGAATATTCCATGAAATATTCCAAACAGAAGAGTCAAACAAGCAACCCCAAGAGCCTTCTAAAGGTCAGCCATGATAACAAAGCATAGAATATCAAAATAACATGACAGGCATCAAATCCCATAAGGACTTCACCATGACAGGGATTAAATAAAGCCTCACAATTGTAACTTTTAATGTTAATCGCCTTAACTCTCCCATAAAAAGAGACAGACAGGGTAGCAGACTGTATCAGAAAAATGGACCCTTCCATTTGTTGCCTTCAAGAAACTCACATAACCTCTAAAGATAGAAACCTCTTCAGAGAATATGGATGGAAACTGATCTTTCAAGCAAATGGAAACAAAAAACAAGCAAGTGTGGCTATATTAATATCCAACAAAATAGACTTTAAACCAAAAGAAATAAAAAAGGACAAGGAAGAAAACTTACTCATCAAGGGAACAATTCAACAAGAGGATATCACTATCATGTATATGTATGCACCAAATACAGGTGCAACACATTTCATAAAGCAAAACTTATTGGAAAACAAAACAAAAACAAACTCCAACCCCATCTTAGTTGGAGGCTTTATTACACCACTATCAGCTTTAGACAGATCATCCAAGAGGATCAGCAGAAAAATAATAGAGCTTAAAAATACCATAGATCAACTAGACCTAACAGACATCTACAGAAAATTCCATCCAAACTACTGAATATATGTTCTTCTCAGCAGCTCACAGAACCTTCTCCAAAATAGACCTCATGTTAGGCCATAAAACAAGCCTCAATAAATTCAAGAAAATTTACATAACGCATTGTATCATTTCAGACCACAATGCACTAAAGCTGGAAATAAACCGTGGGAGAAAAAAAAACAGAAAATACACCAACTATTAGACACTGAACGATATGCTACTAAACAATGAATGGGTAATTCAAGAAATTAAAAGGAAATTGAAATTTTTCTTGATCTAAATGATAAAAATACAGCATTACAAAACTTATGGGACACAATGAAGGCAGTCCTAGGGGAAAATTTATAGCTCTATGTATGTTCATAACAAAGACAGAGAGATCAAAAATTAATAACCTAAATACCCACATAAAGGCATTTGAAAAATTAGAGCACTCCAACCCTAGGAGCTCAAGATAAAAAGAAATAATTATGATCAGAGCAGAGATCAATGAATTGAAAACTGAGAAAATGATTTTAAAAATTGATGAAACAAAGAGCTGGTTCTTTGAAGAAATAAATAAGATTGACAAACCCCTGGCCAATCTCACAAAATGGAAAAAAGAGAAGTCCCAAATCAACAAAATCAGAAATGAAAAGGGAGACACAGTGGACAGCAGTGAAATTGGAAGAATCATCACAACACATTTCCAAAACCTCTACTCTACAAAATTGGTCCAGGAAGTGCAACAATCACTCCACCAATAGGATTTCATCAATCTAAAAAGTTTCTGTACACACAAACACACCATACTCAAAGCCAATAGACCACCATCAGAATGGGAAACAATCTATGCCAGTTTTTCCATGGACAGAGGCCTAATATCTAAAACCTACAAAGAACCCAAAAAGTTAAATCATAAAAAAAAAAAATAGCCCTCTCACAAAATGAGGCACTGAACTCAACAGGGAATTCTCAGAAGAAGAAATACAAACAGCCTACTCTTATTTAACAAAATTCTCAGTGTCACTTATCATCAGGGAAATGCAAATCAAAATCAGAAAGCAAAGACCACTGATATACAACACAGACGATTGTCATGAGAATGCTGAACACACTGCTATATGGAAGAGACCAGCAAGTCAAGAAGTACTCACCTGTGCAATAGAGATGCTAAACCTAGGAGGTAATCAATGGTTTACTGAATGGCTGAGAGATCTGCTCAGTGGCAAGGAACCCTTAACTGGAACTGGGATCCATGGCAAAATCCTATGGGAACCAAGAATTTGGGCTCCTAGGGGAAATTCCCACTACCAGATAACAACAGAGAGGCTAAACCCATTAGAATCTTGCCAAAATAGCAATGTTTGTCTCATTTCACCTATACCGATCTCACTCTCCAATGGAGATTCTGTTTGTATTTTTCTGAAGGCAGTAAGAGAGTCGGGGACAACCCAATACCACCAACAAGACATGGGATGATGGCTGACATCCTGGCAGGAGATGAACCAACCCTGGCCTATCATACAGGGCCCAAATGAAACCTATGAGATAAACAGGACACCAATCACCACAGCAAGTCAGATAACCCAGGAAAGGTCAATGGAGACAGACACCAATGATACCCAACACAACCTAAAGCAAAGGTCCAGAGACACTGAAGATCTCAACAATAAACCAGACTAAAAACTCACCCACCATGACTCAAGAGACATTGCCCCCCTCAGCAACAGCACACAAAGTGGGGAAACCTGGCTATATCTGGTGCAGTTCATTACCCCCTACCCTATGGACAGATCCAGTATGCACACCGAGGAGGGTCCCCAGTGGGTAAGAGACAGAGGAGGAAAATGGGGGCACCATCACAAGATTTGCTCATACAATGTATCTAATTATTCATAATAAAGATATTAATTTTAAAAATGGCATCAAGGGGTGGAGAGATGGCTCAGTAATTAAAGCACTTGCCTATAAAGCAGAAGTGCCTTGAGTTGGATTCCCCAGTATCCACATAAAGCCAGATGTACAAGATGTTGCATACTTCTGGAGTTTGTTTGCAGTGGCTGGAGGCCCTGGTGTGCTCTCTCTTCCTCTCTCTCTCTCTCTCTCTCTCTCTCTCTCTCTCTCTCTCTCTCTCTCTCTCTTTCTCTCTCTCTTTCTCTCTCTGTCTCTGTCTCTCTCTCTCCCTCTCTCTCTCTCTCTGTTTCTCTCTCTCAAATAAGAAAAAATGATAAATCTTTTAAAAATGGCATCAAAGTCAGATGGGGTTTAATGGAGAGGAAGAAAGATATTAGCAGTAGGAATGGGGTAAGAAAAGGTAATTAGGCAGAATGAAAATTAAAACACATCTAAGCTAATTCACCTGTGATCCTCACAAGCCACATGGGAGACCTCAAGCATGCCATGGAGAAAAATGAAATTTTTCAGATTCTCAGTGGGCATTTTGGCCCAATTGATGAAGGTCTGTCCAGGACAAAAGTTTGCTTAAAATTATTCCACTTTCACCTGTCATCTGCTCTCCATGCTCCACATTTGCTAATCATTAGAGTCATTCACTTCCCAGGACAGAGAATTGAGGCTCTCTCTTACGTCTTTATGGATTACTGAAAAACAGATTAATTATGCGCAACATATCCAGTACTCAAGACCCACTGATAACTTTGGTCACAAACAAATACTACTTTGACCTGGCCAGAGTGGCTGATGTGAAGGTGACAGCCAAACCCAGGAGACCCCCTTCTTTTTACAAATGACCTAAGGTAATTCTGTATGAAGGCACTTAAACCAAAAATGTATTCACCAGCATCTAATTTATCTAATAAATTTAATAATTTATCTAATAAATTTAATAATCTAATTTCTTTAGCACTAGAAGACACTTGATGCCTGTTTCTCAAATGAATAAATATGTTTCTTTGGATATCTGAGGCATTTTGCTCTACAAAAGAATTCATGAAAGGGTTGCTGGGATCCTTAAAATTTCTGTATTGTCTGTGATGGTTAGTCTCTATTGGTCACAGTTCCGTGCATCTTTTCTGGTTTTCTCTGTTCTATGCTCTGGATAATTTTATTTTGGTCCATGGGATGCACCAAAAGGAAAGCAAAAGACAGGGTAAGAGATATTGGGTTATATACCCCACCCATTAATTTGCAGACTCACGCCTTCTTGGTTCTGAGTTTGGGTTCTACTTGAACTTGTGTCTGTATTATAGATGAACTTGTACAGCCTGAGTTCTTACCAGGGCTCAGTAGCATCACCATTCACTTGTCTGGCCCCTGGCTTCATGGCTTTCCATGGTTGCAAATTCCAGGACACACATTCCCTGTTGGTTATTCAACCCTTTCCCTACTCTGAATGATCATCGATCTTTTATCAATAGATCAGTCCCCACTCCTCATCCAGGGAAAAGAGTAAGGAAGATTAGCACAGTTTTCAAGAATCCTCAGAACTTTCGAAATGGTATCTCTTGGGAATAAAAAGAAAACAAAAATAATCAAATAGAAGGCTAGGGAGACAGCCCAGTCAGTAAAGAGTTTGCCTTAAAAGTACGCATAGCTGGATTAAAAAATTCCAGGCATGGTGATGTGGGTTGGTAATCCCAGAGCTGGAAAGCTGGAGGCAAGATGATCCCTGAGGCTCACTGGCCAACATAATTGGTGAACTCCATACCAATGAGAGACCCTTTAAAAAAAGTGGGTGACATCTGAGGAATGACACCCAAAATTGTTTTCTGGCCTCAACACACACACACACACACACACACACACACACACACACACACACACGTGCACAAACACTGCACAGAAAGTCAACTGAAAAACAATGTCTCTTTGAACACTTTCCATAGAAATTCATAGAAATTTGGTTGTTACAGAAAACAAGAATAAGTGGAATTTGATGGTGTTCTTTCCAAAAGTGCATAACCAGCTTCCTTGGAGGAATAAAGATATTAGATGCCTCTTTTCTTGTCCTGCTGGCATCTGATGACCCTTGAGGAGTCTGAGTCATGTAGGACTTGTCTGATTTATGACCTCTTCCTCTCCTGGTCCTCGCTGAATGCCTTGTGCTACGCACATATACACTCTTAGCACTACTCCACATTCCTCACATTGTACTGAATTACTGTCTGACAGTCTGCAGCCTTATTAAACTGCAAGTGCGCTTGTTCTGTCTGCTTGTACTTGACTTAAAACACAGCAAAGCTAATTCACCTGTGATCCTCACAAGCCACATGGGAGTCTAGATGTCATTTATCCTGACTTTACAAATAAAGGAGAAGAGACTCAGAGATGTGAAGCCATTAACATAAGATCACACAGCAAGTAAGATGATTGAAGCTGGAATTTAGAAATGAATTTTCAGATGCTACATCTCATAGCAGAGGGGTAGTAAACTAATTAAGGAAAATTGGGGGATGTGGACTTAAAACACCACATTCCCTGGCAGCCTCTGTGCAGGTGTCACTTTGAGTCTCCACAGATCACTTCATGAGCCCCTTCCCTGCAGGCCAGAAAGTTAAGTTTATCTGTGGTGTTTAAAGGTCCAAGAAAATGGGCAAAGTTTCATCTTGGGAATGGAAAATGTTGTCTGTTTCTGTCAAATGTCAAAATCTTTCAGTAGATGCCTTGTCTCACATCCTAAAATATAGTCTCTAACTCCATCCAGGAAATTTCCCTTTGTTACTGAAATGAACCAGAAAAGCCCTGGAGAGATCAAATGGTAGTTCAAGGTGAGCAGTGAAAGTAGTCTCTGAGCCTCTGTTATCCACAGAGGCAAAGCACAGTTCAAGGACATGAATGATATATAGAAGCCATTCTTCTGCACTGAAGGAAAGTAGCCTTTGGCTTAACATTCACCTACAAACTCCATTGCATATCTTGAGTGAAAACCCAGCCCCACCATAGGGATTCCCATCACCACATGCTCACAGAAGAGGACAAAGCCCCACTCTTGTACTTTAAATCTTGCCATCCCTAGACTCAGCTGCTCTGACATCTTCACTGACTACTGCTGTCTCCACTGATCCATGATCTCTACTGCCAAATACTTAAAGGGCACTTGCTTGATGTGTCACACGCAGACTGATCAGCCTGAAGGCCGGCTACCTGTGTGAGCAGGCGTCCATGTGACAAAAGCAATTCTTATGAAATTCCTTTCAGATCAGGGTTAGGCTGAGAAATGAAATTGAGGAAAATTACAGTTACATACAGCCTGATCTCAAAAGGATGGATGAGGACATGACTGACAGGAATAGGCAGATGATAATAATAAAAAATCACTTGTGGAATACTTAATATCAAGGAATTCATACTAAAAAAGTCTAAGCCAGGACCCTTCCCTCTCTTTCTCTTTCTCTCTATAGTGGATAAGTATATGATTTCAGAATATATATATATATATATATATTCACTATAGTCCGGCATGAGTGCACCAACAGTTTAGCCTCTATAGAACCAATAAGTTTCACTAAACCAGTGTAGAGCCCATTTCCAGGATTCCTCCTTCAGCTGCTTTCTCTGTTTAGGGTCTAGCTGCAGAGTAGGGCCATGTGCCACCCCAACTTCTCCCCTGTCCCCTATTTACTTCTACACATCCAACAAATACCTGACTGCTTTTACAAATACCTAACATTTGTCATCTCACCACTCATCTCAATTACATGTAGATAATAGTCCACCAGGCCCTTATTCCCAATCTTCCTGGAAAAATCAGACCATGAGTAAGTACTCCACCAACAAGAAAAGCCAAACACACATGCTTCACGTTTACAAGGCAGCTTTATTGTGCATTTTATAAGAACGTCTTGGCAAAAAGTTGGTTATGACTAAATGCCATTTTCTCCGAGACCATTGCAGAAAATTCTAAGGTCTTAAGGAAAACCATGCCTGAGAATATGTCCACAGGCCTGGATAACATTTGTAAAAGCAATTTCTGGGAGCCTGTTCCCTGAGCGTATACATTCACTCTTTATTTCATATAACAGGCTTTGATTCACACTGGATATCTGGGTCAGGAAAGTCAAATATCAGCTAGCTGCACCACTGGAGAATCAGCCAGCTCCATCACTGTGAACAGTGCACTGTGGAGATTATTTCATGAGGAATCAAGACCCAAGCACTATTCACAACAGCCTAGGTAGGCAATCAGCCTAGATCAGGACAATGCAAAAGTGATATGTATACACAATAGAATTTTGATGTGGCCCTTAAAATGAATTTAAATAGTACAGGAACAAAAACTTAGATCAATGGAATAGAATCGACGATCTGGGTATATGTTCTGGTAACTGTAGCTATTTGGTCTTTGACAAAGTGGCCAAACCAGAACAAAAAGACAGTATTTTTAACAAGCAGTGCTGGCGAAATTGAAACTACATGTGGAAGAATAAATCTGAAACTGCAAAACAACTGAAAGAAAACTTGGGAGACTACTCCAAGACATAGGTATAAGAAAAGACTTTCTGAATAAGACTCCAATAAACCAAGGCATTAGACAAACACTAAACCATGAAATTAAAAATTATTGTAGAGATAAGCGATCTACCAACAGAGTCAATAAACAGCCTACAGAATGGGAGAGAATCTTCACCAGCTATATACCTGACAGAGGTTTAATTATCAATCAACCCACTCAAAAAATGGGGCAGAGAACTGAACAGAGAGTTCTCAAAGGAAGAACTCCAAATGAGCAGTAAACATCTAAAAAGATAGTCAACATCTTTAGCCATCAAAGAAATGAAAATTAAAATGAATTGGAGATTACATTCCACTCCAGTCAGAATGGTTAGCATCAAAACACCAAAGGAAAACAAATGCTAGAGAGGGTGTGGGGAAAGAGGAACCCTTATCTACTGTTGGTGGGAGTGCAAACTTGTAAAGTCACTATGGAAATCAAGAGGTTCCTCAAAAATCTGAAAATAGATCTGCTATTTGATCAAGCTATACCACTCCTGGGCATATGCCTAAAGACTCCACTCTTCACTACAGAGATACTTGCTCTATGTATGTGTTACTGCTCTATTCAAAATAGCTAGGAATTAGTATCAACCCGGATACCCATCGACTGATAAATGAATAATGAAGATATGGTACATATACACAATAGAATTCTACACAGAGATAAGAAAAAAATGAAATAAGGAAAATGGTTGGACTTGGAAAAAGTCATGTTAAGCAAGGTTACACAGGGTCAGAAAGACAAATAATGCATGTTCTCTCAGACGTGTGATTCCTAACATAGAACACCTTGATGTATTTATAAATTGCAATAAGCATTAGTAACATTGGCAAGAAATCTTTAATGAGGCTTGGAGAGAGGGAAAACGAGTGAAGGGGAGACATGTCAGGCAAGTGTATAAACAGAATATAGGAGTTAGAAAGGTCTTGGGCAGGATGGAGGACACAAGGGAGGGAATCCACAATACTTATGATGGCATGAACCAGTACCACAGAAATGTTCCTTCTGATTAGCTAACTAAAAGATATAACTTAATAAGAGGGGTGGAGATTTGTCTGGGCAGAAGTAGCCTGTAGTGAGTGGAGAAAGCTTAACTCTAACTATAAATTCTTGCTGGTAAATCCAAGTGCCACAACTGGGTTACCTCCCACAGTGAGAATTTGGTCACAGAGGTTATTGCCAAGGCACAGTCATCTCTGTCACACATCTGACAGGTCTCAGGAGATATCACTGAGGAAGCAGGTTAAATATGAATGCTGCTCTCACAGCTAGCCTGAAAACCTCCACCAGGGAGATGGTGGTAGACACTGAGGAAACCCAAAACTCATCAAAGCAGATAATCAGAGGATTTAGAGAGCTCAACACTAAAGACTTGTAACCACCCCCAGGATTCGAGAACATTGCAGAAGAAGGAGCTGGAAGATTGTAAGAGCCACAGGAAGAAGTATTCTGAGGCAATGTCCATGCCCCCCTCAACACACACACAGAATGACTAGTGTGTTTGTAACCCCACAGTGAATACCAGGAATTCCACTGAGAAGGGCCCTCAGTGGAATGGGGTGGAGAGAGAACATAAGAATATAATAACCCAATCAGAATATGACCAATGTCATAAAACAGCAAAATTCACAATCATTATTTTTAAATGAAATTATGTAATTTTCAGGCAAAGGGTGTGTATTAGTTATATTTTTGTTGCTGGGACAAAATGCTGGACAAAATTCCACTTATGGGAGGAATGGTTCATTTTGGCTTACAGTTCCAGTTAACAGTTCATCATGGTGAAGAAGGCGTGGTGATAAGAGCTTGAAGCAGAGATGGTCACATTTGTCCCACAGTGAGGAAGCAGAAAGCAATAAATGCTGCTGTTCAGCCCACTCTTTCTTTTCTTTTTACAGTCCAAAACCCCAG
>PVHP010037390.1:0-17417 GCA_004024765.1 Zapus hudsonius
TTCAGGAATGGCTCCCGGGGAGCCGGCGGCGGGTCCTTACGGATCCGCGTCCCAGGAAGTGAGCGCCTCTCCTTCGGAACCCTCCCTCCTCCCTCCATCTTGTGCGGAGAGTGGGCAACCCTCGGAGGCTCTCCTGGAACCCCGAGCACACTTACCGCTGCCGAGAGCGGGAGAGCGCAGGGGCCGAGCTCAGACACGCGGAGGCTCCGGGGAAGGGCCCGCGGCATCTTCGGCGGCGGCTGTGACCGGGGCTGCCCTGCAGGGACAGAGCGCGTCCGCACGCCGTCCGGTGGGGAGACCCGAAGCCCCGAGAACGGGCGGGCTCCACCGGGGCCTCGTGGCGGAGAGCCGACCTCCCGGGTGGCTAGGCTGGGAGACACCTCCCACCAGGGGGTCGCCCGGGCTCCGGGTCCGGGCCTGCGCTGGGGAGGGAGGACGAGCAGCCGGCAGGGACGGGCTCTGGGGGTCGGAAGGCCGGCGCGGGTCCCGGGAGGCCGGGGGAAGTGGCGAATCCCGCCGGCCTCAGGCTTGGCAAGCCAGTGCTTCCCGCCACCGAGCCATCTCCCCAGCCTGCTGGGTTATTTCTAGATCTTTCACCCTTGAGCCAGAACTTGCACAGTGCTTTTTTTTTAGGGCAGGGCCTCAGCCTGGTGGGTTCGAAAACCCCACCTGAAAATAAGTCTAAAAAGAGAATCTTGACTAAAGAGCAAAAAACATTCCGAGGGCCCTGGGGCGTGGTGACTCCGGCCTCGGAACTTTTCCAGGCTATTTACATAAAACAGCCTGTTATCCCCAGACAGTCAGCATTCCCAGCAGCAGATGACTTTGTGAGACCGGCCGACCATTTTACAGGGCTGGTTGCTGACGGAAAACTAAAAACAAGGGCATAAAGAAAATATGTACACTTGCGCCTGTTATTGCGCCTTGCCAGGAACTGTTTACCTGTTTGAGAAATGAAACAGCCCACTCTGACTTAACTGCACTATAGGAAAATTAGGAAATATGACACATTCGGCTAACTCGTATGTTTTTTTTTTTTATTAAGCTGTTTTGTGGTGGCACATGCCTTTATTCTTAAAAATATTTTCGCCGGGTGTGGTGGCGCACGCCTTTAATCCCAGCACTCGGGAGGCAGAGGTAGGAGGATCACCATGAGTTCGAGGCCACCCTGAGACTACAGAGTGAATTCCAGGTCAGCCTGGGCCAGAGTGAGACCCTACCTCGAAAAACCAAAAAAAAAAAAAAGAAATATTTTATTCATTCATTTTCAAGCAGAGATGAGAAAGAGAGAGAGAACATCAGGGTCACCCCCTTGTGGGTCTGGCTTATGTGGGACCTTGGGAATTGAACCCTGGGCCTTAGGCACTGGAGACAAGTGCCTTAACCGCTGAGCCATCTCTCCAGCCCTCACTCGTATGTTTTAATCTAACTTTATACATGATATTGCTTCTAATAAGTCTTATAATAGACCCCTTGTGCCATGAAAGCTTTACTTAAGAAACGTTTTTCTTCTATAAAACTAGTGGTGATACAATTACAAATGAATCAAAGATTTGATTCATATAATTAAAACCAGTGGGGAATGAAATAGTTAAACCAACCATTGTTTTCCAAATAAGGAAAACTATTTGTACCAGACCATGACCAGGTCCTGACTGTGATTATGTTAAACTTACTGTAAATTTCAAAAACTGGGTCTTGCCCCAGAGATAATCTGAGAAATAAAAAATATTTTTCAAAATAGGATGCTGATTGGTAAATAACTAACTGCTTTTCCCACTTCTGTACACAAGCTTGCTCTTTTCTTTTTTCTTTTTTTTTTTTTTTTGGTTTTTCGAGGTAGGGTCTCCCTCTAGCCCAGGCTGACCTGGAATTCACTGTGTAGTCTCAGGGTGGCCTTGAACTCATAGTGATCCTCCTGCCTCTGTGCCCGGCCTACAAACTTCATCTTTCTATGCAGTAAAAGACGTGGCTTATTTCTTTGTGAGCCCTGAGCTACCAGAACTGGTTGCTGACTCTAGTAGAGTTAGGCCCGTCCCGTCATCCAAATAGTTTCTTTTACTCTCCAAACCTTTCAGTGTGTTTGATTTTGGGTCTTGGGTCGCACTCCATTTCAATTGCTTGTCTCTAAATTTGAGGTGAAAAGAAACAATCCCAGCAAAGCATAACACACTTTTTGTTTCCCAACCCTGAGATGAGCAGCATTCCAGCCATAAATAACACACTCCTCATTTTCAGTCTGACAGACAGGGATTCGAGCAAGGCAGAACTCTTGCTTTCTTATCTTAGTTAAGCAGGGCCTTTGGTCAGCATGGCCTGGGTCAGATGTTCCTCTGCACTTTAGGCGCTCAGTAAGTGGTACCTTAGTTCCTTATTTACAACCATTTACCTAGAGGACAGGTCTGGGTTTCTTAAAGGGAATCCACTCTCCTAGGGTCAGGGGACATCTGTAACAAATCTAGCCCAGGCTGACCTGGAATTCACTATGTAGTCTCTGGGTGACCTCAAACTCACTGCCATCCTCCTACCTTTGCCTCCCGAGTCTTGTCGGGCACTGCTTGTTGGCACTGCTAAATGAGGGCATGGAGAACAAAGGGTTAATGATGTTTGAGCAGGTGAAACCCTGGTAATCTGGTAGGAGTTTCCCAGCTCCATCATCAACACTGACTCCCAACCCCCACAAGCAAGCCATAGGAACCCAGCATTCCCACCTCAGCATGACTGGCAATGGGCGTCAGACCCAAGCAACAAATTTCCCTGTACCCATCCCCAAGGACCGTGGCTAGAATCACTTATTTCCCACCACTCAGGCCCAATTATACAAATTACGTATTCACAGGTTGTCTGCACTCACCTATCCCCTTGCAGACCGCTAACTCACCACCCTGATTAACCAATCCTCTTACTCCCCTATTCCTCATCCCCCTGGCTTCCTTTCTCTATAAATGTAAGCTCTGCCCATTCAATAGAGACCCACGTGGATACACTATACACATCTGCTCTCATCTGTGTACACCCTGCGTCAGCCCTCAGCTCTGATGGAACCGCCCTGAGACAGCAAAGCAGCCAAAGCAGCCAAAGCAGCCACCAGCCAGTGGCTGCCGCGGTGTTCCCACCGCTTTCCCTCCGCGGAGGCTGACGGCGCCCCCAGAGGCAAAACAAGTCTGAGATTAAAGACATGCACCACCATGCCTGGTTTAATGTCTTCTGTGAACCACTGAGTTTAACTAGGTTTTGTGCATGACTATGGATGAGGAATTATGCACTGGACTATGGACATTTACCAGTGTCTACACTACTGAAGAACATGTCTCCACACGGCTACTTTTTTTTTTTAATGTAGGGTCTCACTCTAGCCAAGGCTGACCTAGAATTCACTATGTAGTCTCAGGGTAGTGTCTGAAGGGTTAAACTTTCTTTAACCCTGAAGGAAAACAGGCCCTTCCAGTTCATGAACCACCAGTCCCCATTAATGTAAGGGAAACCATTAGCCCTTATCTGGCCCCTAAATCAACTCACAGTCTTCAACTACAAAGGACAAACTCATTGGATCACATCACCTTGCCTCTCTTTTGAGAAGAATGGTAAGCATTCCCCAACCCCCACCAACATCTGTTTGCGTAGTTTCTAAGGGTTTATAAGTCCTGCTTCTCCTTATACTCATATACTTATAACCTTCAGCCTGAAAGGGGGGTGTGCCCCTTGCTGTTTAACTGTTTCCAAACAGTCTCCATCTGTTGCAGGTTCGTGCAGAGTTCTTCTCTTCTGTCTTTCAGTCTTGAACTCAGGGCAGTTCAGCCTCTTCCTCCTCAGCCTCCCCAGTGCTGGATTAATGACGTAGGCCACCTCACAGGGCTCACCTAGCTACTTTTTTTTTTTTTTTTTTCCAGGTAGGGTCTCACTGTAGCCCAGGCTGACCTGGAATTCACTATGTAGTCTCAGGGTGGCCTTGAACTCATGGCGATCCTCCTACCTCTGCCTCCTGAGTGCTCGGATTAAAGGCATGTGCCACCATGCCCGGCCTGCCCAGCTACTTTTGACTGCCAATAGCTTCCAGGGGAGATATGGGGCTTCCTGAGCTTTTTCCTAATCCATGATGGAATGTTGACAGACTTAATCTTATTTTATTTTTATTTACTCATTTGCAGATATATAAAGACAGAATGGGTGCACCAGGGAGGGCCTCCAGCCCCTGCAAAGGAACTAACTCCAAAGCAGAGCTTTCCTGCCTCTGATAAGCCCCTTTTGAAAGGAGCCTAACACTTAACTCCTTGAGTTCCATTCCCAAGGCCTCTCCCTGGGACATCTCCCTGGGAAGGTATTACCTCTGAAGGCCATTAAACTGAATAACAGCTGTGTGCAGCGCTCCCTTTTCCCATCACTCCCAGCGTGGGGGGGGGGGAGGTTGCTGTCCCCTTACCTGCCTCTGAATGAAGCAGTCCCTTTGTCTGAGTGAGCCCTAGTCCATTGTACTTTTTTAAAAAAAATTTATTCATTTTTCAAGCAGATAGAGAGGAGAGAGAGAGAGAGAGAGTGCATAAGAGCCACCACCTTGTGGGTCTGGCTTATGTGGGTCCTGGGGAATTGAACTGGGGGCCTTAGGCACTGGAGGCAAGTGCCTTAACCGCTGAGCCATCTTTCCAGCCCTCCATTGTACTTTTGTTAAAAAATATTTTATTCATTTTCAAGCAGAGAGAGACAGACACAGAGAGAGCACCAGAGCCACCACCTTGTGGGTCTGGCTTATGTGGGACCTGGGGAATTGAACCCAGGGCCTTAGGCACTGGTGGCAAGTGCCTTAACCGCTGAGCCATCTCTCCAGCCCTCCATTGTACTTTTGTAACGGAAAAATGGGGTTCCTAGCTAGTCCCAATGCACCTTAAAACTTAGAGTACCCAGATTCTTATCATAAAGTTTAAAGAATTAAAATTATAGACTACCAGAGGATAAGGTTTAGTGGAAGATTTTATTCAATTGAGAAGAGAAAATATTAAGAAGGGGAAATGTAGGAGACTCCCTTCATGGGAAGAAAAGGTCCATGTGGGAAAAGGAAAAGCCCCAACCCCTCACCACACCAACAAGGCTGTGGTGAGGGTCCTTACCTGAGTCTGGAGATTTAGATGTCTCTCTGCTGGCCAGCCAAGCAGGTTACCTTCTCCAGGTAACTGTATCTTTTGGCCCAAGTGAGCCAGAGAGAGAGAGAGAGAGAGAGAGAGAGAGAGAGAGAGAGAGAGAGAGAGAGAGAGAGAGAGAGAGAGAGAGAGAGAGAGAGAGAGAGAGAGCTGGTTGGTCTGGCTTTGGCCAATCACGGTTTCAGGATTAGGTTTTCGTTCTAGTAAGAGACACCTTCCACTCTAGGGAGGGGGTCAGGTTATCTTTGGGGTCTCAGTCACCCTTATCTGCCATACTTTCTGTTTCACTCTCCTTACATGTGCCTCCTTGCGAATCTGGCTTTTCATGGTGTGGTAGTTTGAATGTATGTCACCCACAGGTGCAGTTGTTTTATTAAAGCTTGTGACTTTTATCTTCAGCTGCCTGGCTGGAGAAGGTGGATTCTGGAGTCCAGTCCTAAGATGTCACTGGGGGAGGACCTGAATTCCAGCCAAAAGCTCTGCAGAGAAGTAAGCTCTCCTGCTGCTTGCTTGCCAGTTTGTGCTTGCTGCTTTGGTTTTTGTTGGCTAGTGTTAGTTTCTGCTCTGTTTAGATGTATGGACACACTTTCTTCAGCCACTGATGGAACTTCCCCCTGGATTTGTAAGCTTGAAATAAATCCCTCCTTGGGGCTGGAGAGATGGCTCAGTGGTTAAGGCACTTGCCTCCAGTGCCTAAGGCCCTGGGTTCAATTCCCAGTGCCCACATAAGCCAGACCCACAAGATGGTGGCCCTGGTGCACTCTCTCTCTCTCCCTCTCTCTATCTCTCTGTTTGAAAATGAATAAAATTAAATTAAATTAAAAAAAAAGAAATAAATCCCTTCTTTCTCTGTCTGGTTTGGAGGCTCATCCCAGGAAAGTGGAGCTTACTACAACACATAGGTACTGGGAAATCAAACCCTGGTTGTTGGGTTTTGCAGATAAGTGTTTTTCTACATATATACACATATATATGTACATAAATTACAAGCAGAGAGAGAGATAGAAGAAAGAAAGAATGGACATGCCAGGGTCTTCAAATGCTTCGAACAGACTCCAGATGCATGACCCACTTTGTGCACCTGGCTTTATGTGGGTATTGGGGAATCGAACCCCAGGTGGTTATGTAACAGGGAACTTGGGGTTCCTTGCTAGTCCCAATGCACCTTAAAACTTAAGACTACCCAGATTTTTGTCTTATAAATTTGAAGAATTAAATTATAGACCACCAGAGGGTAAGGGTTAGAGAGAGACTTTATTGGATTAAGAGGAGGAGAGGAGAAGCTACAGAGTGAGGAGAGCACACGGGGGAGGTGCTAGCCACATGGCTATGGAACCAGGGTGTCTGCACTGGCCAGACAAGCAAGAGAAAGAAGGAAAAATATAAAAGGGCATCATGAGGAAAAAAATCCATATGGGAAAGAAGCCCAGCCCGGTGAGGGGCTAGATTTGGTTGTCTGTGCTGGCCTGCCATGAGAAATTCCTCGGGTTCAGGTGAGTATATCTTTCTGGCTCAGGTGAGCCAGAGAGACAGTGATTGGTCTGTCTTTGACCAATCACAGTTCCAGGTTTAAGTTTGGGTTCTAGTAAAAGAGACCTGGCACTTTAGGGAGGGGCTCAGGCTGTCTTTTAGAAAACAGGTTAAGTCCAAAGGCATTTCTGTTCTTTACTTTCAGGGTCCCAGTCACCCTAAAATTGTCACAGTTAAACTTTGCAGGCAAGTGCCTTAACCACTGAGCAACTTTCCAGCCCTCTACTTATTATTATTATTTGTTTTTTTGAGGTAGGGTCTCGCTCTAGTCCAGGCTGACCTGGAATTCACTATGTAGTCTCAGGGTGGCCTTGAACTCATGGTGATCCTCCTACCTCTGTCTCCCAAGTGCTGGGATTAAAGGCATGAGCCACCACGCCCAGCTTCTACTTATTTTTTGTTTTTATTATATATTATTATAGTGAATTCCAGGTCAGCCTGAGCTACAGTGAGACCGTACCTCGAAAAAAAAATTATCTTAAAAAAATTTTTTTTTCCAAGGTAGGATCTCATTCTAACCCAGACTGACCTGAAACTAGCTAACTGTAGTTCCAGGCTGGCCTCCAATTCACAACTATCCTCTGCCTCCCAAGCTAAATTGCTTTTTAAAATGAAAAGCCTGGGCTTCAAATCCATCAGGCTTCAAAAATGGCTCAGTGAAAAAAGTGCTTGCTGCTCAAGCTGGAGTACCCAACTCCAGACCCTCATCATGCACTTAAAGCTGGAAATCATGGCAGGCATCTGTAATTCCAGCACACTGACATAAAGCCAGATGCACAAAGTGCACATGTGTCTGGAGTTCATTTTCAGCAGTGCCAAGAGGTCCTGACCCATTCATTCTCTCTCTTTCAAATAAATATACATAAAAAAATGAAAGCAATGGGCTGGAGACATGGCTTAGCAATTAAGGTGTTTGCCTGCAAAGCAGAAGGACAGGAGTTCAATTCCCCAGTGCCCACATAAAACCAGATGCACAAGGCATCGCACGTGTCTGGAGTTGGCTTGCAGTGGCTGGAGGTCCTGGTGCGCCCATCCTCTCTATCTTCCTCTTTCTATCTCTCAAATAAATAAATAAATAAATATTTTAAAAAAATATGATAATGTGTTTGATGGAAGAAATTTAAAAAACATTTTTATTTATTTGTAAGCAGAGAGAGAAGAGAGACAGAGAGAATGGGCATGCCAGGGCCTCCAACAACTGCAAACCAACTCCAGATGCATGCTCCACTTTGTGACCTCTGGCTTTACGTGGGTGCTAGGGAATCTAACTCAGGTCATTAGGTTTTGTGGGTAAGCACCTTAACCACTGAGCCATGTCTCCAGCTCTAATGGAAGAAATTTTAAGGCAGAATAGCATTGAACCTGTGGTATGGCTTCTCAGCTGCTCTCATTCAGATCTACAGTGAAAGACAAGATGCAGGACAGAAAAACATGAAGTTTGACAAGGAAAGAAATGTGAGCAAGTTTAAAGTTCTTGGCAAAGCAGCTGAAATTGTTAAGGAGATCAGCACTGTTCTGCACTGGGACCACAGGTGAGAGATGGCTCTAGGTAGTAAGAATGACCATTGTTATTCTTTTAAATTTTATTTACTTATGAGGAAGGGGAGAGAGAGAAAAACATATGCCAGAGCTTCATGCTACTGCAAACGAATCCAGATGCATGCACCACTTTATGTATGTAGCTTTACATGGGTACTAGGGAATTGAACTCATGTCATTAGGCCATCAGGTTTTGAAAGCAAACACCTTTATCCACTGATCCATCTGCCAAGCTCCAATTATTATTTTTTTTTGTTTTTAAAATAAGTTGGTGACAGATATGCTGGTCAATCAAAACCTATCAAAGCAGAAATCAAGATATTAACAGACAACACTAAATGAGAACTGCCAACAGGCCTGCCATGGCTCAGGGAGCATTGCAGAAGAGGGATGGAACGATTGTAAGAGCCTCAGCGCAAGTAGGAATACTCTGAAACACGGTTCCTGCACTATCCCATCAAGACTGACTGAGGCCTTCATGACCCCACAGTGAATCCCACACCACTGAGGAGGGCCCCCATGGTAATGGGAGCAGGGGAGAGGGGATAAAAGAGTACAATTTGTTGGAATATATAAAACAGCAAAAAATTAAAAAATACTTTTATTGATTGATTTGTAAGGGGAGAGATGGAGAGAGAGAATGGGTGCTCCAGGGCCTCTAGCCACTACTTTGTGTATTTGGCATTATGTGTATACTGGGGAATTGAACTCAGATCATCAGGTTTTGCAAGCAAGTACCTTAACTGCTGAGCCATCTCTCTAGCCCAAGAATGCCAATTCTTTTGAATTGAAAAGGCCTTAAGGGAGCACGCTGAACACGTTCCTTGCCTCCCCGTCAGCATATGGAGGCTGCTCCAGCTTCATCCTCACCTGTCATGAGAACTTGTCAGCAGCATCCTCATGGTACTGGTTTTGGAGCTAAAGATGGAAGATTGAGGGGGTCATACGCAATGTATGGCAGGGATGAAATCTCTGCAAAGAGGCCACCCGGCATGAAGCTGTGAAGGTGAGCCTGAGGTGCAGTGGAGTCCCCAGGGATGCCCACTGAGGACAGTTATAGTTCAGAAGCAGCACAGCTGTAGGGGCCGGGCTACCCACGCCTTGGAACCCAGACAGTTTCACCATGAGACCCAGATAGCATCATGGAGCTTCAGGACTCAGGGTTTGTTCTGTTGGGTTTGCCCACTCTTTCCTTGCTTTGCCTCCATTTCTCCCTTTTGGAATGGGAATGTTTATTCTGTACCATTCTACGTCAGAAGTATGCTACTTGTTAAGAGACTGCTTGAGTCTCAGTGTGACTTTAGACTCTTTTTTTTCTTTTGGTTTTCGAAGTAGGGTCTCCCTCTAGCTTAGGCTGATGTGGAATTCACTATGTAGTCTCAGGGTGGCCTCAAACTCATGGCAATCCTTCTACCTCTGCCTCTCAACTGCTGGGATTAAAGGCGTGCGACACCACGCCCGGTGACTATGGGGATTTTTAATGTCAGACTGAATGCATTTTATGTCATGAAATGGCAATGGAACCTATGGAGTGTTATGGTTTGAATGTAAAATATCTTTCATAGGCTTGTGTGTTGGAAAACTTGGTTCTCAGCCGGGCGTGGTGGCGCACCCCTTTAATCCCTGCACTCGGGAGGCAGAGGTAGGAGGATTGCCATGAGTTCAAGGCCACCCTGACACTACAGAGTGAATTCCAGGTCAGCCTGGGCTAGAGCGAGACCCTACTTCGAAAAACCAAAAAAAAAAAAAAAAGAAAAAGAAAAAAAGAAAGAAAGAAAACTTGGTTCTCAGCTAATGGGGCTGTTTGGGGAGGTTGTGGACCCTTAGGTGGTGGAGCCTTGCTGGGGGAAGTGTCACTGGAGGTGGGACTTGGTTTACAGCCTATCCTCTCTACTTTTTTAAAGCATGGTCTCACTCTGCTGACTTGGCTGACCTGGAACTCACTCTGTAGCCCAGGCAGGCCTTGAACTCATGGTCATGCTCCCCTGTTGGCCTCCATGTGCTGGAATAAATGGTGTGCACCACTGCACCCGGCCCGTGCCCGCTTCATGGGATGGGCTGGCTTCATGCTCTTGCCCTGCCTTTCCTGTCATGATGGCTTCTACCCTGGAACTGTCAGATGAAATAAGCCCTTTCCTGGCTTAAGTTGCTTCTCGTTAGGTATGTTGTCTTAGCAACAAGAAAGGAGCTGACACAGAGAAAGTAGTGACACAACCACTCCACCTGATTCCTCAGGAAGAGCTTTTTTTTTTTAAGGGTCATTTCTCTTTTTTTCTTTCTTTTCATTCTCCTTTCTTTTCTCTCTCCCTCTCTCTGTCTCTGAAAGCAGAGACACACACACACACACACACACACACACACACACACACACACACACACACAGAGACAGAGAATGGGTGTGCAGGGCCTCCAGCCACTGCAAATGAACTCCAGATGCAGGTGCCACTTTGTGCATCTGGCTTTACATGGGCACTAGGAAACCCAACTCAGGTCGTTAGATTTTGTAGGCAAGAACCTTAGCTGCTGAGCCATCTCTCCAGCCCCTCAAGCAGATCTTTTAATAAAAAAATTTTTTTTTTAGACAAGGTCTCACTATGTACCCCGAGTTGGCTTCAAACTATCCATTTTCAGAGTGCTAGAATTAAGGTGTCAGTCATCACTCCCAGCTTACGGTGGGCAGACAAGCATTTTAATGGTGCCTGGGATCATACGGGACACAGGCTTCTGCTGCTGGAAGCTGTGCTGTGGTCTGCAGTTGTCGTGAACTACAAGTTTTTCACCCAGGATCACAGTAGTGAGTGGTCCATGTAACCATGTGTTTCTGGATACATGTGAAATGGGTAATTGATTTACACATTGAAAGAAATTGTGTCTGGTCATCAGTCCTGTTATTAGTGCCATTATTTGGTATTTGGACTCTCGAGCTAGTAGCCCAGTGTATACATGGGATTACTCATGGGTATTGTATTTTAGTAACCTGACGTTTGCTTCATGTTGCTGGACCAAGGTAACAGAACTGTGAGAGAGAGCAGCGCTGCCTCAATCAGGGGAGGAAGCTACCGTGGGGCACTTCAAATGTGAATAATATTGGAAGGTTTCATGCTATGCTTAAAGTTTGAAACATTCAGTTTTCTTAGTAGTTTGGGTTTTGTTTTTTATTTTGCAGGATTTTGCTCAAGCCTGGCTTCAAGTTACAGAATAGCCTCCTCTCAACAGCAGACTGTTTAATTCCATCTCTTGTGTGGGTGCTTTGACTGACTTGTGCTGCTATCTTAATATTCAATTCTTTAAAAGTATCTTCAATTTTAGCACATGGCTTTAATCCCAGAATTTGGGAGGCAGAGGTAGGAGGATCACCTTGAGTTCAAGGCCACCCTGAGACTACATAGTAAATTCTAGGTCAGCCTGGGCTAGAGTGAGACCCTACCTTGAAAAACCAAACAAACAGATAGACAAACAAAAAATAACAGGAGAGATGGCTTAGAGGTAAGGCCTGCAGAGCCTAATGACCTGAGTTCGATTCCCTAGTACCCACGTAAAGCCAGATGTACAAAGTGGCACATGCATCTGGAGTCAATTTGCAGTGGCTGAAGGCTCTGTCTCGTTTTTTTTTTTGTGTGTGGCTTTTCGAGGTAGGGTCTCCCTCTAGCCCAGGCTGACCTGGAATTCACTCTGTAGTCTCAGGGTGGCCTTGAACTCATGGCGATCCTCCTACCTCTGCCTCCCGCTGCCACCATGCCCGGCTCTCTGTCTCTTTTTATCTCTGCTTGCAAAGGAAGAAATAAGTGGCCAGGCATGGTGGCGCACGCCTTTAGTCCCGGCATTTGGTTAGGAGGATTGCTGTGAGTTTGAGGCCAGCCTGGACTAGAGTGATTTCCAGGAAAGCCTGGGCTAGAGTGAGGCCCTAGCTCGAAAAACCATTCGGAATTTTATTAATAAAATTTCTTCTGGTGGTGCTTGGAGTTGAACTCTGGGCCTTGCAAATTCTAGGCACTCTACCCACTGAACTACACTCCCACTCAGGCAAATACATTGCCCAAGAAAGTGACATTGTTTTCTGAACACCTGCTAGTTACAACCCTTTAAAATTGTGTTTGTAAAAGTTCTCCAAAGCAAATGAGGCTGTGTGGCAATCATTTTCCTAATTTTCTTTCTTCCTTTTGTTTCTTTTCGAGGTAGGGACTCAGGCTGACCTGGAAGTCACTATGTTGTCTCAGGGTGGCCTCGAACTCACGGCGATCCTCTACCTCTGAAGCTCGCGTTTAGCACGTTCCTGTCGTTACTGCCACCAAGGCCAGCAGGCCGGAAGCGTAGGGCGAGTCCGACGCGCATGCGCTCCCCTCCCCCAGGCCCCGAGCACAGTCTCAGCGCGCCAGCGGGCGCACGCTCAGTTCCGATTTCGGCTGGAGGGCGGGTCTTCAGGCCGGAGAGCGGCCGCAGCGCCGCCTGGCGTCCGGCGCGGTGGGGAGGTGGGCGGGGCCGTGCCTCGCGCAGTGCGCCTGCGCGGAGGGCGGGAGGGCGCGGCGGGCGCGGAGCACGTGTTCCCGTGCAAGCCGCAGGTGTCGTCAGCTCCTCAGGCACGCGTGGAGGAGTAGGAAATCACGGGATTTGCAGAAACCAAGGCGTGTGCATTAGTTGAGACCCTTCCATGAAGTAGCCTTTGCTTTCTTAAAGTTTTTAAATATTTATTTACTTTATTATTTTTGTTTTTTATGAAGGCTGACCTGAAACTCACTCTGTAGTCTCAGGCAGGCCTCCATCTCACAGGGATCCTGCTGCCTCTGTCCTGAGTGCTGGAATTAAAGGTGTGCATCGCCACATCTGGCTTTACAAACATTTTAAAAAACATACTTAATTGAAAAAGAAATGAAGAGGGAGACGGAGAGAGAGGGAAGGAGAAAGAGAGAGAATGGGAGTGCCAGGGCCCGAGGTCCTCCCTGTCTATGCTGCTGACCCCACCGTCTGTCACCTGGTAAACGCAGCCCTCCCTCGGCGCAGACACCCCAGAACGACTTTTGTACTTTCTTATCACTGACTTCTAGCTAAGGAATTTTCTTTTTGTGTCCCAAAATCATGTAACCTTAGAAATTTGTAACCCACCAATACTGTGAAGGACTTGATGTCAGACTGCCTTGTATTTGTCTATAAAACTCCTATGCTATCTGAGCTCAGTACTCAGGCTTTGGAAGTTACTCCTCAGAGTCCATGTCATGTGAAAAATTTCCTGATTCTCCACTCTTAATCTCTGATGCCATCTCTGTGGCTCAGTGTCCTGGAACACTGTGCTCCTACACACACACACACACACACACACACACACACACACAGAGTCTCTCTCTCCCTCTTCTTTCTTTTGGGTTTTCTCACTCCTGCCCAGACTGACCTGGAACTCACTCTGTAGTGAAGCTGGCCTCAAACCCACAGCTACCCTCTTCCCTCTGTCTTCAGATTGTTGGGATTAAATATGTGGGCCACTGTGTACAGAATAAAAACATTATTTCATTATTTGCAGAGAGAGAGAGAGAGAGAGAGAGAGAGAGAGAGAGAGAGAGAGAGAGAGAGAGAGAGAGAGATTAGATGCACCAGAGCCTCAGGGCCTTTTGCCACTGTGAACAAACTTTGTGCATCTGGATTTACATGGGATTAAACCCAGACCTGAAGGTTTGTAAGCAAGAACCTTTAACCACAGAGCAATCTCTCCAGCTCTTCCCATTATTTGTTTATTTAAATTATTTATTTTTTGGTTTTTCAAGGTAGGGTCTCACTCTAGCCCAGGCTCATCTGGAATTCACTTTGTAGTCTCAGGCTGGCCTCAAACTCATGGCGATCCTGTAACCTTGACCTCTGAGTGCTATTAAAGGCATGCTCCACCACGCGCAGCTGTGATTTTAAGTGCTTAAAAAATTTATTTGCAGAAAGAGAGAGAGAGAGAGAGAGAGAGAGAGAGAGAGAGAGAGAGAGAGAGAGAGAGAGAAAGAGAGAAAGAGAGAAATGAGCATGATGTATGTGCCAGGGCCTCCAGCCATTGGAAACAAACTACAGATTCATGGGCCATTTTGTGCATCTGGCTTTATGTGGGTACCAAGGAATACTGGGGAATAGAACCTGAGTTGTTAGGCTTTGCAGGCAAGTGCCCTAACCTCTGAGCCATCTCTCCAGCCCCCACAAGGTTTTTTTTTTTTTACAAAAATTTTTATTTAAGATAGTTAAACTAGGCATGGTGGTACATGCCTTTAATTCCCGTATTTGGGCAGTAGAGGTAGGAGGATCGCTGTTTGAGGCCATCCTGAGACTACATAGCAAATTCCAGGTCAGCCTGGCCTAGAGTGAGGCCCTGACTCAAAAAAACAAAAACAAAGAAAAAAAAAGATTGGTTTTAATACCTAATTGCTTAATTAATTTCAACTTCTTCAAAAATAGGTCTTGCTGGGTGATCCTCCTACCTCTGCCTCCTGAGTGCTGGAACTAAAGCATGGGCCACCATGCCTCATTTTACTCTGTTTTATACTGGAATATTTTAGTCATTTTTTTCTTGATGTTAGCCATTCTGACAGGAATAAGATGGAATCTCAAAGTGGTTTTAATTTTCATTTCCTGGATCGCAAAGTAGGTAGAACATGTTTTTACATCAGTTCTGTGATGGTTAAGTTTTGTTGTCAACTTGATTTTTGTAAAAGTAATCTTGAGTGGGTCTCTGAGGTTGCTCGCTGGGAGGGCAGTGCAGGAAGGAAATTCCAGAGACCGAATCAACAAGACTGGAAAGGATTGCAAGTCCCCACTATAAGGCAATATAAAGGGGAAAGTAATCTCTCTTTCCCCCCTGTCTGCTAGTGTGTGTCTGGTGTTGGTTTCTCTCTGTTTGGACCTGTAAAAGGGGGCCAGCCTCTTTTGCCATTATGGAAACTTCTCCTTAAATAAATAAATCCTTTTCTCCCCAAAACCATACCTTCTTTGGAGGTTCATCCCAGCTGCATGTGGCTGACTGACACTTACTGTGGTGATTTGATCCAAGTGTCCCCCATAAACGTAAATGTGTTCTGGATGCTTGGTGCCCAGCTGATGGCAGTTTTGGAATTGGAACTTTGGAGGAGTGTTGTTGGGAGCAGGTTTATGGGAGTCATAGCCAGCTTCCCCTTGCCAGTTTTTTTTCGTTTTGCTTTGTTTTTTTGTTTTTTCGAGATAGGGTCTCACTCTAGTCCAAGCTGACCTGGAATTCACTATGCAGTCTCACTTGAACTCAAGGCAATCCTCCTACCTCTGCCTCCCCAGTGCTTGGATTAAAGGCGTGCGCCACCACACCCAGCTTCCCCTGGCCAGTTTTTAAAAAATATATTTTTTTTTACTTATTTGAGAGTGTGTTAGAGAGAAAGAGAGAGAGAGAGAGAAAGAGAGAGAGAGAGACAGAGAGAGACAGAGAGAGGAGAGAACGGGTGTAATACCACTGCAAACAAACTCCAGACACATGTGCCACCTTGTGCATCTGGCTTTATGTAGGTGCTGGGGAGTTGAACTTGGGTCCTTCTGCTTTGCAGGTAAATGCCTTAAACACTGAGCAATCTCTCCAGCCCCAGTTTCTTTTATATTTTTATTTTTTAAAAATGTCACTCTTTTTAAAAATATTTATTCATTTTAAAGCAGAGAGAGAGAGAGATAGAGAGAAAGAGAGAGAGAGAGAAAGAGAGAGCACCAGGGCCACCACCTTGTGGGTCTGGCTTATGTGGGTCCTGGGGATTTGAACCGGGGGCCTTAGGCACTGGAGGCAAGTGCCTTAACCCCTGAGCCATCTCTCCAGCCCCCCAGTTTCTATTTTAAAGAAAAAAATTTTTTTTCGAGGTAGGGTCTCACTCTAGTCCAGGCTGACCTGGAATTCACTATGTAGTCTCAGGGTGGCCTCGAACTCATGGTGATCCTCCTACCTCTGCCTCCCGAGTGCTGGGATTAAAGGCGTGCGCCACCACGCCCGACAAGAAAAATTTAAAAATATTTTTTACTTATTTTCAGAGCGAGAGTGAGAGTGAGAGCGAGAGGTGAGATTGAGATTGAGCATGCCCGGGCATCTAACCACTGCAAACAAACTCCAGATGCATGTGCCACTTTGTGCATCTGGCTTTACATGAGCACTGGGGAATTGAACGCAGGTCATTGGGTTTTGCAGGCAAGAGCCTTAACTGCTGTGCCATCATTCCAGCCCACCCCTTGCCAGTTTTTGGCACACCTTCCTGCAGCTGTTTGCAGTGCTATAGGTGATGTCCACCTTCTGCTCATGCCATCGTTTTCCCTGCCATCATGGAGCTTCTCCTTGATTTTGTAAGCCAAAATAAACCCATTCCTTTCATAAGCTGCTTTTGGTCCGGTTCTTTGTTGAAGCAATAAGAAGTTGACTACAACACTTACAAAGCCCGCTGGCCCTGGTTGGTCCTAGTACCCACATAAAGCCAGATACTCAAAGCGGTGCATGCATCTGGAGTTTATTTTCAGTGGCAAGTGGCCCATGCACTCTCTTTCTCAAATAAATAACTACTAAGTAGATTCCAGGTTAGCATGGGCTAGAATGAGACCCTACCTCGAAGAAGAAAAAAAAAACAAACAAACAAAATCAAACTAGGGGCTGGAGAGATAGATGGCTCAGCAATTAAGCTGCTTGCCTGCAAAGCCTAACAACCCAGGTTCGATTCCCCAGTACCCATGTAAAGCTAGATGCACAAAGTGGTGCATGCATCTGGAGTTTGCTTGCAGTGGCTCTGACTGTTTGTCTGTCTGTCTGTCTGTCTGTCTGTCTGTCCTTCTGTATCTCTCTGCTTGCAAATAAGTAAATAAAATAAAAAACAAACTAGCACCCCTCAAAATAATCAGACATTAAAGCAGAAGGCTTCTTGAGGAAAAGAAGGGGAACAATGGGAGGGAACCAGAGAGGATAATAGAGGTGACGAGAAAAATACATCATATACATGTTTTTATTTTTTTTCTTGTATATATGTGCTTATATACATGTCTTAAAAAGTAATGGGGGGGTGGCTGGAAAGATGCTTAAAGATGCTTAAGGGTTAAGGCATTTTCCTGCAAAGCAGAAGGACCTGAATTTGATTCCCCAGTAAAGCCAGATGCACAAGGTGGCACATGTGTCTGGAGTTCATTTGCAGTGGCTGGAGGTCTTGATGCTCCCATTCTTTCTTTTTCTCTCTCTGTCTCTTAAATAAATAAATAAATAAATAAATA
>PVHP010037391.1:0-17407 GCA_004024765.1 Zapus hudsonius
GTAGCACCTGCCTGCAGCGAGGAGTGATCACCTACAGCGCAGGGCTGCTTGTTGGGTGCCCCAGTCCATCACTCTTCCACCTGGTATTGTTTTGAGCCAGAGTCTCTTTACTGACTCTGGAGTTTGTGAGGTTCCAATGATTCCTGTGTCTCTGCTCCCCTGTGGGGCTGAGGCCATGGGCACATGTGGCCGTCCCTGGCTGCTTACATGGGCACTGGAGATTCAAACTCTGGCTAACCCCTCATGCTTGTGTGGAATACACAACAGCTCAGCCTCCTCTCCAGCCCCAAGCTGAGGGCTTTAAACACCATATCTGTCCCAAAGAATCCATCTGAGCCACCTCCAGCCACACTCTCCACTGAGCCCCACACTTGCAATGCCCCAACTTGGATGAGAATTAAGTAAAGGGCACGCCTCCAGAAGGTTTTGGGGGGCAATTCCTGGAAGGATTAACTGAGCACCCAGCTGCTTTGGCCTATCAAGACCAGCGTCTCTCCAGGGATCCTCTAGTCCTTCAGTGCCAGCCTGAGGCCGCTGAGGCAGCTAGCTTTGGACGGAGCAGGCAGCACTGGGTGCTGGCCTCTCCAGGTGCAGACAGCCATTACTGATGTGTTACTTTCTTGTTGCTGTGTACAAATAGCTGATCAGAAGCAGCTGAAGGAACGAAAGGATTTACAAGGGGGATGCTTTTCCACCATGGTGGGGAGGCACGGTGGTGGGAGCAGGAAACTGGCTCGTCTGTCACACTGCAGTCAGGAAACAGAGTGGAGAATGACGGGACCTGGCTATGTAACCTCAAAGCCTGCCCCTAGTGACCACTTCTAGCAAAGCTTCACTTTCTAAAGGTTCCACAGCCTTCCCAAACAGCACCACCAGCTGGGGACCAAGTATGAGCAGATAGGGACCTTTCACATTCAAACTGCCCAGCCCGGCTCATGTCAGCAACCTCATAAATTCCCTTTGTAATAGATACTCCTTCTCTGGCTTCTGTTCCCCTGGAGAACCCTAACACAACACCTTAGGCTCATGTCCCAGACTGGCTCTCTGACCTCCCTGGTGCCCAAACATGCGCCCTCCCCAGCCCTGTGACAGTCCACACCCAAACACTCAAGACTCAGCCATACTGGCTTGCCCAAGATGGGCTATTGTTGGTCCCTCCCACAGCCCGTCCTCTCCCCTGACCCGGGCTCCAGCTGCTATCACCACAGACTCCTGGTTGGTCTCCAGCTTCTGCCCTTGAACCCTTCCAGGCTCAGTAGCTGGGGTGATCCACTTAAAACGAATGTTCGGTCACAGGTCACGTCACTCTGCTTTGACCGTCCATGGCTCACACTTCCTTCAGGATAAATTTCAAAGCTCTTACGAGGCCTACTGGCCTTTTGTGATCGTTCAACTTCATTTACTCCTCCTCCCCAACTTAATTCTCTTCATCTTCCTCACTAGATAACACTCCAGCACTGCACCGTGGCTCTGGCCCTTCCTTCTTCAGTTGGCCCTGCCCCGGGGGCCTTTGCACTCACTCTGCTAGGGACACTTTCCTCAGCTTCAAGGCTAGCTTCCATGGTGGGCAAAATAATGGCTCCCCAAATGTCCATATCCTAATCCCGGAGCCTGTGGTTATGCAACTTTCCATGGCTGAGGGGACTTTGACATAATTCTCAAGGGGGATGGACAGAAGGGTGAGGGTCAAGCTACTTTATTCTTTGTTTCGGTTTTTCCTTCTGTCTGCAGGGCAGTGTCAGGACTTACCTGCTGGGGAGCTGATGGATGGACAGGAGGCCACCCAGGTTAGGAATCTGGATGTTCATTTTTGCTCTTCCTGTCATAGATGGGACAGAGGTTGGACAGGGTAGGATGTGTCCAGGATCTTTTCTTATGACCTCTGGCTTTAAACCTCGGGCTGTCTTGCCTTTTGGCCTCCTATACACAGAGGGCCTCAGCTCTCTTCCAGGGTATTTTCTACTCTCTCCAGAGCTCAGCTAAGCACCCCGCCCCCGCCCACTGTTCTGCATATGTATGTGTGCAGTGTGTGCATGGAGGCCACTCTCCACCTGGGTTTTAATATTTTATTTACTTATGAGAGAGAGAGAGACAGAGAGAGAGACAGGGTGTGCCAGGGCCTCCAACCAATGCAAATGAACTCCAGATGCATGCACCACTTTGTGCATCTGGCTTTATGTGGGCACTGCAGAATAGAACTCAGGTCCTTCTGCTTTATAGGCAAAGGCCTTAACCACTAAGCCATCTCTTCAGCCCCTATCTTGTTTTTTTGAGACAGGGTCTCTCAGTGAACCTGGAGCTGACCAATTTGGCTAGGCTAGCGAGCCAGTGAGCCCAGGGATCTTCCTGTCTCTGCCTCCCGAGTACTGGGGTAACAGGTGTCTGCCATCATATCCAGCTTTTCCATGGGTCCTCTTGCTTGTGTGACACTTTACCTAGTGAGCCTTCTTCCAGCCCCCTAAATACCCCTTCCATGACCCCCTGCCTTGTGACCACTCCAGGGGGCCATGGGCACCTTAGGAGGCCCATTTTTTTTTGTTTTGTTTTTTCGAGGTAGGGTCTCGCTCTAGCCCAGGCTGACCTGGAATTCACTCTGTAGTCTCAGGTTGGCCTCGAACTCATGGCAATCCTCCTACCTCTGCCTCCCGAGTGCTGGGATTAAAGGCGTGTGCCATCATGCCCGGCAGGAGGCCCATTTTAAGACCCCCTCATTCCCACTCACCCACAGGGGGTGGAGGGTCCACTGAAGGACACTTGAATCCTCACCCAGGAAACTCGCCCCCCTAAGGCTACTGGGTGAAGAATGACCCAGTGGGGACCATCCACAGCTGCACTAGGCTCCTCTTCCTCCTGTAGGGGTCGGGAGTGGTCACTTCTACTGGAGGGTGGGGGGTGTTTACCCATCGAAGTCCCTGAAGTCCCACCATACAATCTGCAGAGCCAGTCAGATGAGCACACGCCCATCCATCCTATTCCTCCAGTGAGAACCAGCCTCCATCCTTCTTGGCTCCACCCACCCATCCAGCAAGGTCCAGGCCAGACCACCCACCCAGTGAGGCTCTACCAAGCCAACTTGACTTGCCCAACCAGCAAAGCCCAGCCTAAGCCTGCCTGGCCCACTGCTCCCTCATCCCAAGAAGCCCTGTCCATCCCACTTGGCCTGATCAAGCAGGTCCGCTCCAGCCCACCTACCCATACGAGCCTCTACCCATCCAAACTGAAGCCCCACCTTGTCTACTTGGCCCCACCTACCAGCAAGGCCACACCCCACTGATGCTGTCACTGTACTGAGCTCCAGGTCAATTCAGGAAGAGAAACCTGGTTCTTTTATTTTAAAATCATTTATTTTAAAACATGAAACCCAAGCTGAATAGAAACCACAGAAATTACATGGACAAGAACTTTAGTTATTTGCCAAAAAAAATAATAAAGTTCCCCAAAGAAATAAAAATCAAACCCCAAACCCAGTTTTATAAAAGGAAAACACAGCAACGATAACACACAGCCATGGCCCTGTGGAGGCTGGGGGAATGCGGGGCTGGCTCGGCTCAGATGTGATGGTCTCCTGGATGCAGATGCGCAGAGGGACGCTAACCAGGGAGCAAGTCTCACAAAATTATGTATGTATAATAAGGGGGCATGGCACACAACTGTTAAACTCATAAAAGACCCCTCACAAAGGGCTCTGGTCTCCTTGGGTTGCCATCTAAGCACCCCCTCTGGGCTGGGCAGAGCTGGGGCCTAGGCAGATCGAGCACTGATCTGGGGCCAGGAATTGCATAGTGAGGTGGGATGGCTGGGCACTGGGGACATGGGCAGGGGCTGCTCCCAGACAGGTCCATTCACTACTTAAGTGCTGGGACAGGAGAGTGGCTGCCAGTGACGTCAGCAGCCCTGTCCCACTGGACCCTCCTCCCAGCCTGGCCAGGAAGCTGGGGCTGGTTGGTAGCTCAGCCATCCCATTCTGGTGTCCCCTGAGGCAGGGAGTGGGATGGTGGACAGCCACAGGCAGCTGGCCCTGGCCTGCCGCCCCCTTGGAGATGTGGAGGGGTCACTGGGATGAAATAGGCAAAATTCAGGGGAAAAAAACAAAACCACAGTAACAGGAGCTGCCCTCTCTGCCAACAAGAGACCAGGGTGCGAATCCCCTTCTCATTTCACCTTTTCTTTTCTTCAGCCTCCGTGAGTGAAAGTCACAATCGGAGGGAGGTGGGGGGCACGCACACAGACCCTCAGGACTCCCAAGACAACACAGGGTCGCAGCCACATCCAGGCAGTCCTGCCACTCATGCTACGTACATGCGTTTGTGCTTCTGAGAGGCCCCGGGGCACACACAGGCACCCTAGTGGGGGTGCCCCTGCCCCCCACTGGACCTACATCCAGGAGTGTGCCCATGGCAAGCAGGGCCCAGAGAAAGACTGGGTAGGCTGGCTGCAGCCGGATCTCCATGGCCCACCTGGTCTGGGAGCCGAGCCAGTTGGGGCCAAAGGCAGAGTTCCTTCCACTGAGGCTTGGTCATACCCAAGGGACACAGAAACCCAAGTTGGGCCCTAGGCCCACTGAGTCCTCTGCCCACCCACACCCTTTTGGTCCCAGACACCAGCACAAAGAAATGGTTGAGGAGGAAGGGAAGGTGGAACCTTGCCCCCGGGAGGGCTGAGGCCCACGATCCTGGGAGGCATAGCTGCCTGGCTGCTCTGCAGGTCTGTAAACTGCAGGTCTGTAAAGTCCTGCTCACGCTGGCTGCCCCTGGCCCTGGCAGAGCCTCCGGGTCCTGGTTTGAGGGCTCTTGTGGCCCCCATGGCAGGAAGCACGGCAAACATCATACACTAAAGCCAAAAGCACCTTAGGGAAGCTTTGTTCCCACTTCACAGGTAAGAGGGCCGAAGCCACAGGGACCTTGGTCCAAAGTCCTCCTGGGGTGGCACCTGTCTGGGGAGGGGTGCCCAGGCCCTTTGGGCTGCTTGGCCATCCACGGCCCCTCCCCTGACACCCCACAAAGAACAGGCTCCTCCAGCCCAGGCTCCCAGGCAGCTGTAGGCCTCAGCTCCAGGCTGTTTTCGGGATCACTCTCACCGGCTCTTCTGGGTCAGCCAGGACTGCCCGTGGAGGCTGGGAGTGAGGTTAGTGGTTAGTCCCAACAGGGGCCCGTGGAGAGCTGGGGGGCACATTCACGACTGGTTTGAGTCCAGCCCCCGAGGCCGCCTGCCCTGGGGGAATGGAATGGAGGGAAGAAGGGAAGGGCAGCGTCCTGCTCCACCTGCACCCCAGCCTGCCCGGAGATGACGGATGGGATTAGTGCAAAAAAAGCAAACTGGACGAGGCTGCCACTCTTTGGGAGGATGAGGGATGAGGGAGTTTGGCACCAAGGAGGTGGCCAGCGCTGGGAGACCGGTGAACAACCTGGGCACTGCGTGGCACCTGCTGTCAGGGAGGGCTGGGTACCTGGGCAGGGAGGACACTGAGGGAGAGAGCAATGCTGGGCAGGAGGTCGAGGAAGAGCCCTGCCCTGGAGGAAACTCTGGGAAGTGACAGGAAGGGCCAAGTCAGCTGGGTGGACAAAATAAGGAAGGAGACAGACGCTGCAGAGAGAAAGGCTTGCGGAGGGGCTGTGCAGGTGAAGGTGAGCAGGGGTGGGCAGACCCGCTCAGCAGCCAAGGATGCCAGGCACAGAGGCTCCTGCTGCCCGTGGACTGAGAAGTGACCTGTGGAAGCGCCAGGGGAAGGCTTGGAGCTGCTGGAGGGAAGGAGGGGTCACCTGCAAAGGGAGCGTGTGGGAACCGAAGCACCTGACGCATAGCAGGGCTCAGTAAACCCAAGTGGGTGGCGGCGGGCTCAAGGCCAGGCAGGGCTGGGGCGCTGGTGGTGGTGTCTGTCCGCTGCGCAGCCCGGGACTCTTAACTTCTCAGGCTGGCCCAGAGCTCATGCTGGGCATCGCTGCCCCCTGCAGGGAGGGGAGATCAGGGGCCGGCCTGGCATGGCGTGCAGGGTCAAGCAGCAGCGCTGGCACGGGAGGAGTGGGGCGGTTGGCACATGGGGCAGGCGGCTGGCCGGTCATGGTCTAGTGTCCACTGCCGCTGGAGTCAGGGCGAGGCTGGCTCGTGGCGAGGTATTTGGCTCTCATGCTGGAGGTGTACTGGAGGAGAGATGGAGGGAGGGTGTGGGGTCAGCAGGGCCTGAGCAGGGCCAGGCAGCCAGCAGCCTCCTTGAGGTGGTCCTTGGCGAGGGGCAGAATAGGGAAGCGTGGTGGGTGTGCGGCTGGCAGAGCCCTACAGGAAGATGTCAGGGAGGGCTGGCCCAGAGCCTATGCAGAGAACTGGCTACAGGTGAGGGAGGTGATGGAACGCAGAAAGATGTCAGCTTTGACCCAGGCTGGAGCAGGGGGCCACCCCCTCCCCCAATTAGACGAGCACACTCAGTCCCCTACTGTCACTAGCATCCAGGTGTTAGCTAGACAGAGCCTTGCTGCCCCAAGAACTGAGCTCAAAGGTCCCAAGTGCACCTAGCATCCTCAGAAGCTGAAGGCTAGATAGGCTCTGCCCCTTTCAAGCCTGAGGCCAGAGCAGGGCCTCCCTCCCCAGGGAGGATCCTCATGAAGCAGGGCCACAGGCCACAACAGCTGAGCCCACAGGAGTCAGGACACCTGAGCCTCCTCCCCAGCCGCCATGCGAGCGCATCCGCGTCACTCCCATCATTCCCCGTGCTGGAATGACACTGCCCCTCCTCCTAGGTTGAGGGACCAAGCCATGGGTTCCTCCAGGGTGTAAGGACTCAAGAAGAGAGGCAGATAGACTGCACGTCTTGGCCATCCTCATCCCATAAGTGTGAAGGCCTTGAGGACTGTGTGTGCATACGCACATGAGAGTGCAGAGACCCAGGCCAGGCAGTGTGCGAAAGACTCCTGTGCCTGTGATGAAGTCAAAGGTCACCAGTGACCAGCAGGCCCAGCAGGCTGGCCCCACAGTTAGGAGGGACAATGTTCTCTGGGTCCCTGAGTGGCCTCCTGAATCATCTAGAAGGTTGCAAGCAGCCTGTGAGGTGCCCATGGAGCAGGGATGGGAGGAGCAGTGGCACAAAGCCACGTCATTCCATGGACATGCAGCGGGGATGGGGGCAGGGGGGAGGGGACAAGTGGAGCAGCCCAGAGCCCTCAAGGAGTCCAGGTAGGCACAGCACCGCTGGGGGGAGTGTGGAGCTGGCAAGCTCACCTGCACACACCGGTGTGCATTTGTGTGCATGAGGAGACATGCAGGGCTGCACACCTAGGGGCTCAGGTGCACATGGGGTGGGAGGTCTGGGTGGAGGTGACAAAATGAGCTAGATTATTTGGAGCTGGCAACAGGGTCCCTGGAGGCTGGGCAGCTGGTGGGGGGCAGAGAAGCCATGCTGAGACCAGCAGGCTCAGGACCACAGGAGAGGCCTATGGCTGGGCTGGGCTACCCAGAGCTGGCCCCCTCGCAGTGGGTGGAGGGTGGTGGTGATCGAAGGGTGCAAGGCATGAAGGTGCAGGCAGGTGGCCGTGCGGGACGGGGGCTGGGCGGGTCAGTACCTGTCACTCTGAGGGCACAGCTACCACAGCGTTCGGGCACTGTCCATGGGCTTAAATTGCCAACCCGCATGACTGCCAGAGTCCAGGGCAGCCAGGTAGCGCTAGGAGGGCCCAGGGTGGGAAGGGTGCAGGAGAGAGAGAGAGAGGTGTCCTCAACCCCAGGCGCGGCCGGCCCTGAGCGGACCGTGGGGCCAGAGGGCCAAGGGTGAGGGCATCTGAGTATGACACAGGGCCCTGACCATCCCCGACCCAGCCCTGTGCTAGGGGACAACAGGACAGTGTGCTTCACATTGCACACAGCAGGTGCTTCGGAACCGAGCAGCCTTCAGCCTCTCTACCCGTCCTCACAGCCTGGCCCTCCAGGAAGCCCCTATGGGCTGCCCTCCCCTTGGTACAACCTCTACGTCTGTGGTACACCTGGTCCTGGAACAGCCAGGACTCGGATGGAGAGGAGTGAGAGGGAGGAAGGGAAGGAAGGAAGGTCGGGAGGGAAGGAAGGAGAGAAAGGAAGCAAGGCCCTAAGGACGGAAGGAAGGACAACCAACCCAGGGCTTCAGAAAGTCCCGAGGAAAATTGGGAAGAGACAGTGCTGCCGCCCCCCCCCCCCAACAATGGAGCTCCAAAGGCCCTGTTAGCCATCTTCCTAGTTCAAGCAAGGGTCAAGGCTGACTTGATATGGGCAGGCTCCCAAGGCTGCCAATACTGACCTTCAAGCTCCTCAAAAGAGGCAAGAGCTGGTAGGCTGTCCAGCCCCAACTAGATGACCAGATGACCACCGGCCCCCAACACTGGCGACCCACAGCTAACCCAGGGTCAACAGGCCTGTGAGAGCCACACCAGAGCAACATGGCGGTAGAGCAAAAGACCCTTTGAGCCTGACGGTTCCCTCACCCACCCTTCCTCCCTGAGACTTACTGAGGGCGGTGGGGACTCGCGCCCAATGAGGGGGGTGTTCTCACAGCGAGGATTCTGGAAATTGGCGTTCTGGCTCCTGAGGGGGAGGGGAGAGAGGATGTGAGTGGTCACCTGCCATATGGTCTCAGTTTGGGGTAAAAAAGCCCCATTTCTTTTTATTTTGTTATGATGTGTATGTGTGCATGCACATGTGTTTGGAGCCAGGGGACAACCTTGGGTGTCATTCCTTAGGGATATCTACCACCTTCTTTGGTGACGGGGTCTCTCATTGGCCTAGAGCTCACCAATTGGGCTAACAGGCTGGCCGCTAAATTCCAGGGCTGGGACACTACAAGTGAGCACCAGCACTGGAACTTGGGTCTTCATGCTGACTGAGCTCTTTCCCCAGTTGGAATTTTTTTTCTTTTGAGACAAGGTCCCATGTAGCCCAGACTAGCCCCCAACTTGTTAGATAGCAGATGACCTTGAATCCCTAATATCCTCAACTTCACTTCCCTTGCCCGGATAAGCAAGCTCATCTCAGGGCCAAGGCTTCACAGGGTGGGCTGCTCTCACTGGGGGTCCCCTGAGCCCAATACAACAGGAAGTGCACAGTGACCAGTAATGCATGCCTACCACCTCCCACCTGGCTGGCCTGTCTTCTCCAAAACCACGGATTCCACCTGACCCTGTGGCCTCCCTTAACTGAGTTCACCTGGGCACACGTGGACTCAGTATCAGGCTACCCCACCTGAAGCCTAGGCTACCCGATCTTGACACAAGCTCCTTTCCAGGCCCCTGGCCCCTCTGCTCTGTGACTGCCTCCTCCCGCAGTCCTTCCCAGTTGAGTGTGTGCACTGGTCCTTGCCTTGGCTCCGCGTGTCCCCACCTGGGCTGGCCCGTGCTGGCCGTCCCCATAACTCACATGTACTCAGTGACCGGAGCGTTGCTGACTGTGTGGGCGGCGGCCGGTATGCTGGCTTCGCTGCCGTAGCTGCTCCCGCAGCTATACAAGCTGGGCATGTGTACTCGGTAGAGACTGTCATGTGCCTGCCGCTGCCCGGAGGTGGCCTCCTCCTCCCCGTCCTCATCGGGGCCTCTGCAGGGAGGGACAGCCACAGGCTCAGGCCCCACAGGAGAGAGCTGGCTAGACCAGCACTGTGCACCTGTCACATGGCTCTGCCTCAACTATGTCCTCTGAGGTAGGACAGGCAGCCAGCTGGGAGGGGGCCTCTGGGTCGCAAGGCCATGTTGTGGTCACCAAGCACTAACCCCCCCCCCCATAGAACATGGAGGTCTAGTGTCTTCCCTTAGCTCTGGAGGTCTTCTCTCCACCTTTGGTGTTTGTTTTTTTTTTTTTTTTTTTCGAGGTAGGGTCTCACTCCAGCCCAGGCTGACCTGGAATTCACTATGTAGTCTCAGGGTGGCCTCGAACTCATGGTGATCCTCCTACCTCTGCCTCCCAAGTGCTGGGATTAAAGGCGTGCGCCACTACGCCCGGCTTTCTCTCCACCTTTGTGTGGCCTGAGCTGACATGCCCTGCCTGCTGCCCGCTGGCTTTCTGTCCTCCATTCTCGAAGGGTGGCTCTGGGCCAGGCACCTGAATCTCTGAAGTCCAACCATGCTTTCCCGTCCCAGATGAGACATGGGGCTGGGTGGCTGGGTGGGGAGTGCTCAGGGCAGAACAATGGAAGCTGCTGGCTGGGGTGACCACAGCTGACCCCAAGCAGGATCCACACACACAGTGGCTCTCCCAGCTCCCAACATGTGGCCTATTATGACTTCTTTTTATAGTTAGGGGCACTGAGGCCCAGGGGGTGACCTGACCATAGTCACACAATCAGCGGGGATGAAGACAGGACCTGGATACAGCCATGTGGTTCTGGGGCTTCAGCCACCTTCTTACAGCCTCCACGTCTGTCACCACTGTCACCATCACAACCAAGATTCTTACCGCTGTCACCAGATCCCACCATTATCACCACCATCACCATCATCGTGACCACCATCATCGTCACCATAGTCACTACTACCATCGCCCTAGCCTCGCCATCATGACTGCAGTCACCTTCACCATCACCATAGCCATTATTACCAGAACCGCCATCGTCATGTCTCCTACCATCACCACCACCATCAACGTCGTGAAGATAATCTTCACTGGCATCATCACCACCTCATCTCCATCAGCACCACCACAAGGGGCAGTAACAGAGCAACCCGGACCCAGGTGAGAGACCCAAGTTACCCCGACCACAACAGCAGCCACAGAAGGGATGTGGGAAGTCTGGGAGGTGGCCGTGGACTTCAGCCAAGGAAGGAACCTGGTGCTCCATAGTTCCTCAACTCAGTCCTAGCCAAGGAGACTGGGGCAGGGGCCACGGGGACTTTGATTTCAAAGATGAGGATTCAGTGGCTCCATTCAGATCCTTCCTAGTAGGCCACAGCCCCTAGACTTTCTCATAAAGAGGCCAAGTCCCATAGCTGGCCTCTCCACAGCTCAGCACACCTGCACCCAGGGGGCAAGGAAGAGATATTCTAATGCCAGTCTGCAAGGTGTGGGGCACAGAGCCAGTCCAGAAGGGCAGGAGAGCCTGGCTCTGCCCTTCTGCCTATTCTAGACTCTGGCTTGAGCTCCATCACCATAGGCTCACCTGGAAGCAGGTGGCCTCTGACCTGCTACCAGGGGCTGAACAGACTTAATCCCTCACCTCTGGAGACCGAGGACCTACGTATCTCTCACCTCTTTTGCTGCCAGGTGTGTGGAACGCTGCAGACAATGGAGCTGAACATGAGTGCTGTGACGAAGGAGAAGAGGGCCAGGTAGATGAGGCCCTCCACACCATCATAGCAGAAGCCCGTCAGTGCCTGCACGTAGTCCTGAGCCGGCGGGGGGGTGGGGTGGGGGGGAGAATCGGGACAAGCAGTGTGAGACCAACATATCAGGCCACACTGGATGTCCCTGACATGAGGAGAGGCTGAGGACCCAACATCAGTGGATGAGTGTCTGTCTTCCAAGGGCCACCCCCACCTCTTCCTGTTGGCTCCCTTCTGCCCCACCCCTCTGCAGAGGCCTCACCAGGTGCAGGCTTCGACAGTCCACCAGGGCGGTGAGGTGTTGGAGGTTCACCTCTGTGCCATTCAGTACCTCCTGGACTCGGAGCAGTGGGTCCTAGGGGGCACACACCACTCAAAGTCAGCACCATGTTTGAGAGGACCCAAGCCAGCAAGCCCCCTCCCAGAATCTCGCCTCCTCCCATCTCACAACCCCATGAGATCACCCTGAACCCATACTCTCGGTACAGGCCCAGGGGATCTTCAGAAATGGCCATCCTGGATTCTATGACCTGAACTCACACAGACAAGAGAACCCATTGATACTTGTCCAATGTGATCAGTGCTGTGAAGATGTATTTTTTTTTCTTTTCTCTTTATGAGGTAGGCTCTTGCTATATAACCCAGACTAGCCTTGAATTCACAGCCTTGTAGCCTCAGCCTCCAGAGTGCTGGAATACAGGCATGGACTCCCACACCTTTTTTTTTTTCTTTTTTTTTGAGATAGGGTCTCATGTAACCCACGCTGGCCTCAAGCTCACTATGTAGTCAAGAGTAACCTTGAACTTCTGATTCTTCTGCCTCCACCTCCAAAGTTCTGGGATGACTGACGTGTACCACCATGCCTAGCTGATTCGGTGCTGCAGACTGAACCCAAGGCTTGGGGCACGCTAGGCAAGCACTCTACTCGCTGAGCTGCATCCCTACCCCCAAGCTGGCTTGGTTTGTTTGAAAAAGGGTTTCACTATGTAGCCCAGGCTACATAATGAGACCAGTCTCAAAAAATGAGCCAGTGGGCATGATGGCGCATGCCTTTAATCCCACCACTCAGGAGGCAGAGGTAGGAGGTGAGTTCGAGGCCAGCCTGAGACTACATAGTGAATTCCAGGTCAGCCTGGGCTAGAGTGAGACCCTACCTCAAAAAAAAAAAAAGTAAACAATAAAATAAAATAAAATAAAAATCCTATCAAAATAGTACAGAGACCAGGGGAATTCCTCAGTCTAAGTGACACACAGTACACATGTTCGTGAAAGCCAGCCTGACTGAGTGCACATACACACAGACATCTCCACGTGTCTAATGTAAAGAAAGGGTTGCACAGCAACACCGTAAGCTGGCGACACTCTCTGGTCAACAATCACCTGAGACTGTGAATGCCTTTCAGAAGAACTGAACCCACCAGGATGCCTGAGATGTCATGACCCCAAATCAGGGGCCGAAGGCCAGGACCTTAGTGCGTCCCTGTGTTCCAAGAGAAGCTCTTTCTTCTTTCTTTCCTTTCTTCCCCTTCTTTCTCCTTTCCTTTCCCTTCTCCTTTCTTTTCCCCTCTCTCCTTCCCCCTTCTCCCTTCCCCTCCCCTCTTCTCACTTCCCTCTTGGGCAAGTGTTCTACCACTGAACTAATGTTTGAGACAGGGTAGCCAGGTTAGCTTTGAACTTTCCATGTCACTGAGGATGACCTTGAACTTCTGATCCTCCTGTCTCGGCTTCCCCAACATACAAACACACCAGGCTGGTATTACTTTAAAAAAAGAAGAAGGAAAGGATTTAATTCAGTTCCAGAGGAACACAGTCCATCATGGCGGGGAAGGCCCACCAACCACTTTTTCATAACATATGTAAGGAACAGAAATTCTTTTTACAAATCCATGAAAAACCTCTGAAGAGGACAGGAGGGAGAGGAAGGAGAGGGAGAAAGAGGTCTCTTCAGGAGAACGAGGAAAATCAAGGCCAGGTCTCGCATTGAGGCCCACAGCCCCTCACCTTGGTGGCCGGGTGCTCTCGTGGGACGCTCCTCAGCAGCTCAGCCACAACATCCTGCATCTCCACCAGTGCCTTGTGGCTGCCAGCCAGCTTCTGCTCCAGAGAGGTGTGCGTTCCAGTGGCCATCAGCCGCCTCTCCCACCCTGTCCCTCCCCACATGGGCAGCCTGCAAGGTCCCAGGTGGGCCAGCTACGCCTCACTGTGCCTTGCTTTCCCTGGCTGCCTCCACAGACTCCCCAAGGTGCTGGCAGAACCCCACACCCACTCCATAGGGCAAGTCAAGGCAGAGGGCCTTTGGGAGTCAAAGGCTTGCATAATATTGGTGGCATGGGGCGCAGTGGGCAAAAGGAGTGTGACCGCTAATCCTGCAGATCCCCTTCAAATGCCACCACAGCAGGACACACACCTACAGGAGCGCAGCCTCGAGGGCTCTGCCCACACTCGGTGGTCAGCTTCGGAGCTCTGCCTCACAGGAATGAAAGATGTCTCGGGGATGTGACAACATAAGTCAGTCACTGGAGGACGGGAGCACCAAGCTGGCAGGAAGTGCCACTCACACATGTTCCCAAGGCTCCCATGATGCTAGTCAGCTGCAGACACCAGGACCTGCTCGGCCCTCCCCCACACCCTGTGCTAGGACCAGCTTGGCTCTCACCTGCTGGAAGGGGTTGGTGGCGCGGGGTGAGCAAGCCAGGTAGTACTGCAAGATGTCTGTGGAGGAAGAGAGGGAGGGGCTGAGGGCGGCTTCTGTCTGTCTGTCTGCAAGGACAAGTGTGCCTGCATGATGCGTTTCTAACACGCACATGCTTACACATACTCATGTGTGCATGCACACTACTGGGCTGAGTGAGATCCCTTCAGAGTGTAGGACCCTCAGAGGCAGGCTTTCCCACACTGGAACACTGACAGTGGGTGGGGTGGAGTCTCTCCACACCAGCACCCACACCTGGCCCTAGACTCTGCTCCATTAGGCCTCCAGTAGTCGGGACCCACAGGACCAGGGACATGAGCTCCTCGCTTCCTCTTTCCCCACACTGAGTATGTCAGGAAGTCTTGTTGGCTCCGCCTCCAAGGCACACCCCTGTCACCCTTGGCTGCTGCACATAGCTCTCCTTCACGTTAGCTTCCTTCCAAAAGCTTCCAGAGGCTTTCATTTTCTTATTTACATTTTTGGTTTTTCGAGACAGGCTGGCCTTGAATTCATGATCCTCTTGCCTCAAGCCTCCCTAGTTTTGGGATTCCAGGCGTACATCACCACATCTGTCCTCTGAGGACATTTTTCCCAGGACATTCCAGTGTGGCTCAGGTCTCTCTCCTTTATCCCCACTAGGAGAAAGACCGCACTGCTTTCCAACTGCTGCCCAGCCCCACTGGCCTCCATCCGCTCAATGGGGGTTCTACTCTGGACCTTGGCATGAAATGCAGCCCAGTGCCTGGGACGTGGACACACTCACCCCCACTCAGCACAGAGTGCTCCTCCACCATCTTAGTCACGAAGGTGTCGGGATCCACACAGAAGTCGCTGGAGCCCTGGAAAGGAAGCCCAGGGCAAGGAAGAAGGTAACCAAGCTGGGCCTCAAGGGAAATCATGCCCACCCAGGGTCACTTTCAGCTCAGGAAGGTGAGGAGTGAATATGGGAGACATGGATGTGCCATGTGTCTGTGGACAAAATCTAACCCCGGGCAAGGTGAGGGAGTGGAGAGGAACATGGCTTTCCTATCTCATCACTCACCACAGACACAGCCAGCTCCAAGCCCAGCGCACCCCAGCCGATGACCAGGGCCAGGACTCCCAGCAAGCAGACCCTTGGAGCAAAAGAGGCCCGTCAGCAGACCCAGACTAGGAGATGAGGGACGTGCCATGCAGAGAACTTCAGGCCAAGGGCACATCTTGGGGTCTGATCCACACAGGGACAATGGCTTCTCCTGTGGTCTGCTCTCAGTCAGAGCCACCCTGGCCCAGTGCTTGAACAGATCCCCCTTCTAGCTGGAGTGGCCTTCAGCCAGCTCAGAAATGGGGCAAGAGGGCAACGGAGACCTGGCTGGAAGACCCAGTAACACCTTTCCTGTTCACGTGAGTCTCTGGGGCCTATTGACTTGGGCAGAACCAGCCCTCCAGCCCTGCTAGTCCAGCCCTTTTTGAGCACCTGTACCTGTGTGGCTGGCTCTTTCCTCTCCCACCTCTCCTGCTCCAGCCACACAGGCCTCCCTGCAGCTCTGTGCCCCACTCCCCACCGCAAGCCTATGCACTGACCACTGGTCACCCTACCCCAGTGTCCAAGCATCCCTTGCTCCCTTGGGCCTCTGTCCCAGCATGTCCTCTCTCGGCTTCTTGGATGTGCACTGCAGAGCAGCTGCACCTGCATCCCAGAGGCTGGCTTTGCTTTTCTCTGGAGTGCTTGGCACATCTATCCTTCCACCCCCCTCTGAGGCTCAAGAGTGCCAATGCAGGGGCTGGAGGTTCTTGGGACTCTCTCAGGGCCAGGTTGAGGCTAGGAAATTGCTCGCTGGGGGGGTGGGTGGGGGGAGCAGTAATAGGTCCTTGCAGCCACCCCATGGGCAAGCTGTCACCTTTGTCTTTCAGAGAAGACAAGCATGGCACTGACTAGACACCTAACCAAGGTAGCCGCTGGACTGAAACCCTCACTCTCTCTAGAGCCAAAGATGGAGGGGTGACAAGAGTCTTCAGTCTGATCTCCTCATGTCCGCCACACTTGGAGACATGGCGGGATAGCTATTAGTACCCCAAGTTCAGGAAGGAGAACAGTAGACAACTTATCAACAGGCAAGTTGCCATACCAGTCACAGTATTATATCGTCTCAGGAAGGCTCCACCTCAGCAAAGCCAGTGGCCAGGGTCTCATTTCATCCCTCTGCCTGTGGTCCCACAGCTGCCCACCCCATCCCCACCCACCCCAGACTCACCCAACCAAGATGCCCTTGGAGCTCCGGATGAGGCCCACCAGCACCAGGAGACAGATGATAACATCCAGTAACAGCAGGCCCAGGTAGCCCAGCCACCTGCGGACACATGAAACCGTGGGCCAGGCACATATGGACACTGGGGACAGAGGAGAGCCAGACAGAGCCAGTGCTGGGGACGGGTTCCCTCTCTCCCTCAGCAACCTACAAGATGTGATAAACATAACCTAGGCTACCTATAACTCAATCTTCTGCCTCAACCTCCCCAGTGCCAGGATTACAGGCATGAGTCACCACATTTGGCCTGGTGTTGGATCTTGGTAGTCGTCTTCGGGGCTGGAGAGATGGCTCAATGGTTAAGGCACTTGCCTGCAAAGTCTAAGGACCTAGGTTCAATCCCCCAGTATCAGATGCACAAGCATCTGGAGTTAGTTTGCTTTTTTCTCTATCTGCCCTTCCCCCTCTCATAAATAAAAAAAATTTAAGACAAAAGAAATCTTCCTGGGGATTCCTGCCATGGCTGGTGACTCCTCATGGCTCTGTTCAGCACCAAGGAAAGCCTCAGGTGCTCCCAGGAGCATAGGTGGTGTGGTGGACAAAGAGGCCTTAGCTACCTGTACCAGTCGTAGAGATCCACCTGCTCGGCCAGCACCTCCAGGGACACAGCCGGGTTCCTCCAGAAGGGGATGGCGGCTGTGTAGCCCAGCAGCGTGCCCAGCAGGCCCTGCAAGCGCTGCACAGCCCGCAGGGGTTCCGGCCTCCCGGCCAGCTGCCGCTCCAGGCTCTGCAGGCTGGGCTCGGCCGTGCGGTTCAGGGCCACCGCCGTGTCCCACACCTGCAGGACAGCGAGGGCTGAGGCCAGGCGAGGGGGAGACCGCCCAAGCCTCCCACGAGCACGGAGGATTCTGGAGCAGGCACCACACTCCCCTGCCCGACTCCCAAGGCCACTTACGCGGTCCTGGACGCCGGCCACCGTGCGGTTGGCATGGCGGAGCGAGTAGGTGGCTCGATGGACGCCGTCGCTGGTCTCCCCATTGCCATAGAATCCCACGGCGATGCCCGCACTGGAGAAGGCGCAGTCACTGACCCGCTCCTCCAGACTGCCCCGCCCCTGGGTCCCTCCCTTCCCCACCGCCCTCCCCTAGCCCCTCCCCTCCTCCAGACTGCCCCGCCCCTGGGTCCCTCCCCTAGCCCCGCCCCTCTTCCAGACAGTCCAATACCTG
>PVHP010037392.1:0-17368 GCA_004024765.1 Zapus hudsonius
TGGGTTTTGTCTCAGCCTGCCTGTGGCTGATGTAAAGCCCCAATCCCCACCTTGAGTCTCCTCCTTACATTTGTAAGGTCCTCCAGCTGTATCCAAATGGTAGCCTCCCCCTCCTCCCAAGAGCCCTCACTTCGCTTTCCTAGTTGCACCTTGAGCCCAGCCCCTCCTCCTCAGTTGCAGCACCTGCAGCCTCAGGCCTCCTCTGTCCTCACTCACACTGTCCTGTGTGTCTTGTTCAAGGAGGAGGCCCAGTGGTTTTACCCTATGAACTTCCTCTGACCTTTGCTATGTCCACCTGTCCTTCCCTCTTTCCCTGCACATATCTGTCCCTGGTCATTGGGCAGTCCAGGAACTAGACACCAGTCCTAGAAAGGAACAGCCTAAAGAGGCAAGAATCCAGTCGGGATGCAAGTAAGGCCAAACGAGCAGCCCCCTATCCGTCCCATCCACCAGTTTCTCTCTCTGCAACCAACTGCCCAGCCCATTCCCCTCCCAGCCTGCACCTGCTCAGGCCTGTTCAGCTAAGGACTCTTGCCCAAAAGATGCCCACCGGGCTACTTGGCCAAGCCCCCAGGGCCTCACTCCTGGCCCAGCTGAGAGTTGGAAGGGTCAGGGAGATCACCTCTTCCTCATATGGCTGGGGCACTGCTGGGGGGGGGCTGATGAGCCCTCTGGTCTTCCAGCTCTCTAATACAACTAGTACTGGCATGGGAGTCAGGACCAGTGTGACTATTTTTTGGGGGGGGTTGAGGGGGGCTGAAGTAGGGTCTCATTCTAGCCCAGGCTGACCTGGAATTATTATGCAGTCTCAGGCTGGCCTTGAACTCATATTGATCCTCCTACCCTCTGCCTCCAGAGTGCTGGGATTAAAGTCTCGTGCCACCACTCTGGGCTTTTTTTTTGAGGCAGGGTCTCACTCTAGCCCAGCCAGGCTGCCCTAGAACTCACTACGATCCTCCTACCTCAGCCTCCCCAGTGTTAAAGGCTCGAGACACATCAGCTTGTGTGGATATATATATATATATATATATATATCCACACAATAATATATATATTATATATTATAATATATAAAATATATATTATAATATATAATTATGTATATATAATAATATATATAACTATCATATGTAATTATATAATTTTATTATTTATCTTTTTAAAAATATTTTATTTATTCATTTCAATATATATATATATGAGAGAGAGAGAGAGAGAGAGAGAGAGAGAGAGAGAGAACCAGGGCCACCACCTTGTGGTTCTGGCTTATGTGGGTCCTGGGGAACTGAACCCAGGGCCTTAGGCACTGGAGGCAAGTGCCTTAACTGCTGAGCCATCTCTCCAGCCCTATTTCTTTATCTTTTAGGTAGAGTCTCTAACCCAGGCTGACCTGGAATTCACTATCTAGCCTCAGGGTCAAGCTCACAGTGATCCTCCTACCTCGGTCTCCCGAATGCTGGGACTAAAGGCATGTGCCACCATTCTAGGCTTTTTTTGGGGGGAGGGTGGTCATATATTTTCAGACAGTCTCTTCGACGTCTGACAGCCCCAGAGCTGGGAGCGAGAAGAGAGAGAATTCCACTTTTCCAATCGCGGAAACAGCTCAGCAAGGTCAAGGGACAGGCGGGCAGGCACGCGGTCACAGGGCTAGCAAGTGGCCAGGACTGAATGATCGAACGGAACGACTGAAGGAGAGGCGCCGGGAATCGCCGTCTCAGCCCCCCGCGGACCCAAGGGAGCGCAGGCGGGCGGGCTCCCGGCGGCGCGGCCGGCCGGCTCGGCCCCCCGCCCGCGTGCCGCCCCGCCCCCGGCCCGCCCCCGGCCCGCCCCGCTGGGGACCGCAGACGGCGCCCGGCGGCGGCGCGAACGGCAGCTCGGGAGGGTGTCTCCGCGCGCTCGGTGCCTGGCCGCGACTTCCCGCTGCAGGCCTCGGCCCGGAGGATGCGTCCGCGCCCGCAGCCCCGGGGAGCGGCCGCGTGGAGAAGCCCGGGCCCCTGAAGGTGAGTCGAGCGCAGCGCAGCGCAGCTCCGCCGGGCGCCGAAACTTGGGCCGAGTTCGCGGGCGGCGCGTGGGCACCGGGCGGGCGGGCGGGCGGGCGGGCGGCTCGGGGCGCCCCTAGCGGCCGGCCGCGGGACGGCGCTCGCGGGGCCCGAGCCCAGGTGCTCCCGCTTCCGGCGTTCGAGCCGCGGGACCGGCTGGTTCGCGGCGCTGCCTGGACTTTTTCCCCGGGACCTCGGGGCTCCCTGGAGCTGCGGCGACGGGGCCCCCCGGTGTCGGGCTGGCCAAGAGTTCTCGAGGCTGAGCCCTCGTGGCTTTCTGGGACCCCGGTTCACGCGTGTTGGCGGGGTGCTGGATGGGGGAGGTCTGGAGTGGATGGCGACGGGCCCCGGGGCGCGCCCTGCTGGGACGGGACGGACTGCGGTTTCCTCGCCACCGCTTGACTCACCCTCTGGCCGCTGCCCAGGCTGACGGGGATCACCCCCCGGGTGAGGTTAGGGTTACCGGGACTCTGCGGCTCGCCTTGTCGCCGTCCCCCACCGCCACCTCTCGCCGATCTGCGGGGCGTCCCCGCGCGGGCCCCGCCGGCGTGCACACGTGTGCCCGGGCCCCGAGCTTCGGGGACTTTCGCCCGGTTGGGGAGGATGGAGGAGGACGCGTGTTGCAGACGTGGGCCGCGCACGTACGTGCGGGCAGGGCTTTGCATGCGTGGCGGCGGCCTGTGTGTCCGCCTGCTGGGTGCACGTGCGTCCCAGCACCGCCGGGAGAAGCTTTGGGGGCGCCCGGAAGCCCCCTGGGTTGGATACTGCGTCAACCCCAAAACGAAGCCGCCGGTGGGACTTGCTCCTCCCCCCAACCAAGCGCGAGGGCCATGGGTGGGGCCGGTAGGGAGAAGCCGCTGGGGGAAGCTAATCCCCACGATCCTTCTTTCTTTCGCTGGGAGCTAACTAACGGGGTGCTGTGTCCCAGGCTGGGTGCTGAGAGGAGTTCGGACTGCAACTGGCAGAGTTATGGGGGGTCCAGTGCAAGTGAATCCAGGTGCTGGCCCCGACTGCGCTGGGCTCCGTCTTCCTGAGGCCCCTTGGATGTGATGGGGGAGAGGGGGGCTCTGTACTTGCCCTACATTCTGGCCGAGCACCACCCTCACCGAAGATGGCATGACTGTGACCCTGTCTTTTCTAAGTGCCCGAGGCTGCTGTCTAAATGCAGGGACCTCCACTGGAGAGTGTGTACTGGGTTCTCCATCTCTTACTGGCAGAACAGGTCACCTCCACACCTTTCAGAGTCCTCCACTCCTGGCACAGTGACTCCTGAGGATCTCAGGTGCAAAGGTCTGGAGAAGTCTCCAAGGCAAAGGCCATGGGTTGGGTTGAGCCCAGGAGGGAAAGACTCCCGGGGCGAGGGAGTGGGTGAGTATAGAACAAGCCCCAAGGAGCATTGGTGATGGTGAGACCAGAGCTAGCACTTAATTACCCAGAACTCCCCAGGGGCAGAGCGAGTTCAATACAGCCCGCAGTGCTGTACTGCAGACCTGGAGGGGGACTTTCCCCCGGGGGACACAGGTCCTTGTTGTCCTCTGACCTTGGCCCCCATTCTCCCCCTCCTTTTTTCCCCTCTCTCTCTTGATGGGCTAACACTGGCTGTCATTGGTCACAAGCCAGAAGGGAAAGCTAGTCCTTGCTTGCTGGTGACATAGAACTGTAATACTTGGCTGTGGAAGAGTGTGTTAATTCCTCTTTTTTCTGAGCCCCTGGGAGTTGTAGAGAATGGAGATGTTCACTGGAGAAGGTAGAAGTGGATCTGTGTAGCCCCAAGGGACACTGTCTCACAGGAAGCCACCCGTGCATCGTAACCCTGGGCCTGGGTCCTCATCCTTGGCCAAGTCTTTTTTCAGTACTTACTTTATACAAGTGCAACGGAAATAGTTGTCAGCAAGCAGTCTGGGTCCTTGGTACCCCACTCCCAAGCTTACCCCACAGGCGCCACCCCCCTGTGCCTTAAAAAGTCTACCTCAGGCTTTCCTCCCTTGTCTGGAACCGTCCTTCTGGCACCACAGCACCACCTGCTGGCTGACCGTGAACTCCTGCTGGAGAGAGCTGGGCACAGCAACAGCTCTTTTTTAAAAAAAAAATACTTTATTCATTTTCAAACAGAGAGAGAGAGAGAGAGACCAGGGCCACCACCTTGTGGGTCTGGCTTATGTGGGTCCTGGGGAATTGAACCCAGGGCCTTAGGCACTGGAGGCAAGTGCCTTAACCACTGAGCCATCTCTCCAGCCCCAGCAACAGCTCTCTTGATGAACTGCACTCCCAGCCGAGCCCCCTATCAACTTTGGCTGGAGCCTAGACTTGGGTTTGAGGCCTCGCCTGGGACTACAGAGTGAATTTCAGGTCTGCCTCAGCTAGAGTGAGACCCTACCTCAAAACAAACAAGTGGGGGTGGGATTCATAATGGTTTGTGGTCTATAATTATAGACGCTCTCAATAAAAAGTTTTAAAAAGTGTTAGAGCTTAGTGGTTAAGGCTCTTGCCTGCGCAGCCTAATGACTGGTTCGATTCCCTAGTACGCACGTCAAGCCACATGCACAAAGTGGTCCTTGCTTCTGGAGTTTGCAGAAGCTGGAGGTCCTGGTGTGCCCATTCTCTTCCTCTCCCTCCCCCCTTGCAAATAAGTAATTTTTTTTAAATGAGAGTGTTAGAAATTTGAATTTGTAGCTAGTGTCTGGATTCCATGTCTTGGCTTATGTCAATGAGTGGGTGGATGGATCTCATCTGTAGGAGGGGAAGTAAACCAAGGCAAGTGGCCCTCTGTGCCCTACAAAGTCTTGGCAGACACGAGACTAGGAGCGGCCTCTGGAGTGGGGTGCAGGGCCTGTCTGTGTAAGGCTGCTACACACAAATTCAGCAGCGTTCTTTTTTGCACTGTAAAAGCTCGAGCCAGGCTGGGGGTGGTGGTGCACGCCTTCAATTTCAGCATTGGGGAGGATCATCTGGGCTAGTGTGAGACCCTACGAGTTAGACTTCTGCTTTGGGATTTGTGCAATCAGTGAGAGCTGAGTGCCAGGTTCATAAGTGCAATGAGCAAGAAAGTTCTACTCGCCTGCAGTCCATGCTTCTAACCACTGTTTCCTCTCCCTCTCTCCAGGTCAGCAAGTCAAGCAGCAGGGACCAGAAAGGCCTGGTGCCTTCACAGCTATGGCTGAGAAGCGGCCCCTGGGCCCCCTGGGGCCTGTGATGTATGGCAAGCTGCCCCGCCTGGAAGCTGACCCAGGGCCCGGACACAATCTGCCCCTCTCTGCTGGTAGCCAGGACCCCTGCAGCTACAAGGGCGCCTACTTCTCCTGCCCCATGGGGGGTACTCCCAAGACAGGGTCTGAGCGATTGACATCCTGGACCCCATACCCACGCTTGTACCCAACTGGCATGGCAGGATCTTCACTACGAACGGATAACCTGCTGACAAACTGCCTGCTCTTCCGCCCTCCGACAGATGGCTCTGAGAAGATGCAGGACTCCAGTGAACTCCTTCCCTTTGGTCCCCAGGCTCATGCCTACCCAGGCCCACCATTGGCAGCACCCAAGCCTGTCTACCGCAGCCCTCTGTGTTACGGACTGTCCACTTGCCTGGGGGAGGGAGCGTCTAAGAGGCCATTAGATGTGGACTGGACCCTGGTGACCGGGCCCCTGTTGCCTTCAGTTGACCCACCCTGTTCTCTGGCCCCAGCTCCTGGCAAGGGCCAGTCCCTGGATGGGACATTTTTACGTGGGGTGCCAGCTGGGGGATCTGGCAAAGACTCCTCCCTCCCTTTCTCACCTTGCCAGGCGTTCCTGGAGAAGTATCGAACCATCCATAGCACAGGCTTCCTGGCCTCCAAGTATACAGGTCCATGTTCTGGGGACCCCAAGCAATCAGTACCAGAGGGGCTGTCCAGTCCTTGGACCCAGCCCCTGGGGCCACCTTGCCAGGACACGGTGCCCACACATTACCCACTCCCTCCCCCTCCACAGGCCCTGCCTTGCCCTCCAACTTGTCGCCACCCAGAGAAGCAGGGCAGCTACAGCACTCTACTCCCACTGCCCCCTCCTCTCGGAGCCCACAAGGGAGCTGGGTGCCAGGCTGGTGGGCTGACTAGCCCCTACCTGAGGCAGCAGGCAGCCCAGACCCCCTACATGCCCCCAGTGGGGATGGACACTTATTCCTACCCCTCTGCCCCCCTCCCAACACCCTCACCAGGCCTCAAACTGGAGACTCCTCTTGCTCCACGGTGCCCTCTGGACTTTGCCCCCCAAACTCTGGGTTTTCCTTATGCCCGGGATGATCTGTCTCTTTATGGAGCATCCCCAGGGCTTGGGGGAACACCACCTTCCCAGAACAGTGTACAGCCTGTGCCACAGCCCAGTGCCTTCCAGCAAACATGCCAGCCTCTGCCTGCCAGCCAGCCTTGCTCCGTGCCTGTGAAACCTGCAGAGAAGCCAGCACAGGAAGCCCAAGAGAAAAAATGGCTGCCCAGTTGCAGGAAAGAGCAACTCCAGTCCCGGCCTGATGAGCACCCCAGGACACCCATTGTCATCAGAGACAGCCCAGTTCCCCGCACCTCACCAGCACTGTACCCCTGTGCCCAGGATCACCAGTCTCTTCCACGGAAGGGTGCTCGGCCTCCCAGCTCTCCACCAATGCCAGTGATTGACAATGTCTTCAGCCTGGCTCCATACCGTGATTATCTGGATGTACCGACGCCCAAGGCCACGCCTGAGCCAGACTCCGCTCCAGCCACCAATGAAAGCCAAGATAGAGTCTGCAATGAGACCCTGCCTGTCCAGGAGGGAACCTCAGAGGCTTGCTGCTCTTTTCGTGAGGAGGTAGCCTTGGATTTGAGTGTGAAGAAACCTGTGGCAGACGCTTCTCCTGTCAAGGTCCCTGGCCCTGAGGTGCATTACAAGCCCACTGCAGCTGGAGACAGGCCAGGTGTGGGTAACACAGTGTCAGGTCTGCCAGGCCTGGAAAAGATGGTCACAGAAATGCCTGAGATGCCAGTGACCACGGAGGCTACACCAAGGACCAACTTCCATAGCTCTGTGGCATTCATGTTCCGGAAATTCAAGATCCTCCGTCCTGCGCCCCTACCTGCAGCTGTTGTCCCGTCCCCACCCGACCCTGCCCCTGCCCAGCCTGTGGGCACTCCCCCATCGGTGCCTGTGGGACTGCAGATTCTCACTCAGCCCTTGCCAGTGGCCTGCTTCAACCTGGCCCTCCCCAGTCCTCCAGCTCTAGCTGTGGCCTCTCCAGCTCCGTCGCCAGTTGTGGCCCCTGCTCCAGCTGTGACCCTTGCTCCAGCTGTGGCCCCTGCTCCAGCTGTGGCCCCTGCTCCAGCTGCGGCCCCTGCTCTAGCTGCGGCCCTTGCTCCAGCTGCTCCAGCTGCGGCCCCTGCTCTAGCTGCGGCCCTTGCTCCAGCTGCTCCAGCTGCGGCCCCTGCTCTAGCTGCGGCCCCTGCTCCAGCTGCGGCCCCTGCTCCAGCTGCGGCCCCAGCAAACTCCCTAGAGCAGCAGTTCACAGGGCTGCATGCTTCCCTCTGTGAGGCCATCTCGGGCTCTGTGGCCCATTCCCCACCCGAGAAGCTGCGCGAATGGCTTGATACAGCGGGACCGTGGGGTCGGGCCGCCTGGCAGGACTGCCAGGGCGTGCAAGGGCTGCTGGGCAAGCTGCTGTCCCAGCTGCAGAGGTTCGTGTGCACACAGCAGTGCCCCTTCCCCCATGTGGTGCGGGCCGGGGCCATCTTCGTGCCCATCCACCTGGTGAAGGAGCGGCTGTTCCCGAAGCTGCCCCCCGCGTCTGTAGACCACGTGCTGCAGGATCACCGCGTGGAGCTGCGGCCCACCACGCTGTCGGAGGAGCGCGCGCTGCGGGAGCGCGCCCTGCACGGCTGCACCTCCCGCATGCTCAAGCTGCTGGCGCTGCGCCAGCTGCCGGACATCTACCCGGACCTGCTAGGCCTGCAGTGGCGCGACTGCGTGCGCCGCCAGCTGGGTGAGCATGAGGCGACCCGAGCGAGTGACAGGTGTGTGAGTGGACGGATGGGGGGACAGGCTCGAGTGCATGCTGCCTGGGGTCAGGGGGCACTCTGTTCCCATGGAAACCTTCCTGGCCCTTTCCTCTGCAGGAAGCCCCCTCCCCTCCTGTATTTCCTTCCTTTGCTGATGCCTGCTCGCCTGTGGCCAGGCATGTTTGTGCCTGAGGTTTACCCCCCCCCCTTCTTCTGAGCTCTAGCCCCGAAGAACCCAGGGTGTGCTGACAGGCAGCACTCCCACCAGAGCTCACCCCGTCCCACAAGCTCCCCGCTGCCTGTGGTCTTTCCCTCCTGGAAAAGCAGCCACACACCATTAAGTAAATGTGCAGTTTCTCCAGCTCCTGATAGGTACACCCATTTCCGGGAGTTGGAGTATTGTTTGTGGTTTGCTTTTCCTCCACACTAATGATGCATTGTGCTTGTTCTCCAGCTTTCTTAAAAAAAACAAGGCCTCATTATATAACTCAAGCTGGTCTCAAACTCATGCCTCCTGCCTCCTGCCTCCATCTCCCTTGTGCTGTGATTACAAACTCCACCACATCCACCTTTGCAACTTGCCTCTCTCTTTTTTAAAATATATATATTTATTTGCAAGGAGAGAGAAGAAACAGAATGGGCACATCAGTACCTCCAGCACTGCAAGCAAACACCAGATGCATGTACCACCTTATGCATCTAGCTTTATGTGGGTACTGGGGGATGGAACCCAGGACATTAGACTTTGCAGGCGTGTACCTTAACCACTGGGCCATCACTTCAGCCCCTGCAGCTTGCCTCCTTGTGTCCTGGAGAACACACAACTACTGTGGGGTGTGGGGAGGACACTCACATGTCCAGCCAGGATATGGCAAGGGTGGCATGGCCTTTTGTGTGTCTCTGCTCACTGGCTTGGCCCTTTCTGAAGTCTTTGCTTGCTGCTACTCATGTTCCCACCACCCATCCTCCTCCTAGGCTGCATCCCTGAGCATGTCTGGTCCTTTCCCTACCTGGCCATTTGGCCCTGATCCTCCCCTAGCCAAGGTCCTGGCTCAGGGTGGAGAAGGTGTTTTATGCAGAGGGCTACCATGGATCTGGCTGGCCCACGTTCTTGACCCTAAGTGTTGGGTGGTTTAAGAGTTAAAATGTCATTCCTGATTTCCTATTTGTGAGTATCGATAGGGCTTGTGGCTCTCAGGCTCCCAGCCAATCTCTTCTCTCCTCATGCCTCTTGACCTATCTGGGGCCCAGAGTCTCAAGTCCCTGTCACTGAGCTGCCTGCCTGTAAGAATCTGAGCTTGGCAAATGAGTGATGGCCTAGTTGCCTGCCACTGGTTAAATTTGGAGGCCCCTGGTCTGGAGAGTGGCGCAGCAGTTAAAGTGCTTGCCTGCGATGCCTAATGGCTTGGGTTCGATTCCCCAGTACTCACATAAAGCCAGATGTACAAACTGGTGCATGCATCTGGAGTTTGTTTGCAGTGGCTGGAGGCCCTGACGCACCCATTCTTTCTCTCTATGATTGCAGATTAATTTTTTTAAAATTTGAGCCAGGTATAGTGGTGCACACCTTTATTCCCAACACATGGGAGACAGAAGTAGGAGGATCACTGCGAGTTTGAGGCAACCCTGAGACTACATAGTGAATTCCAGGTCAGCCTGGGCTACAGCAAGACCCTACCTCAAAAAGAAATTAAAAAAAAAAAAAAATTGGAGGCCCTGTCCTTAGTCCCTCCCTGAGCTGTGGGTGTCCCTAAAGAGTTGATTTTCTCTTCTGGGTTCCTGTGCTTAGTGGTGTGCTCTTGGCTGTCTCACTCACAAGTCCCTCCTCCCCTCTAGGGGGCACTGTTTCAGGGCAGTGCTGCTGGGCTGTGGCTCTGGTCCCTGCCCTAGGGGTATGTGACAGAAAGACAGTGGCTCTCATGAATGGCAGAGCCCTCTCTTTCCATGCCTCAGTTTCCCCACTTACATAGTGGGACTTTAGATCTATTCAGTGATGCCTGACTTGCAGGGCTCCCAATCAGCTTCCCCTGAGCTGTGCCCTGGTCAGATGGAGTTCTGGTGTCCCTCGGGGAGGAACATGTCTATTCAGCAAGCTGCTACAGGTCCAGACGTTTTGAGCACATGTGCAGAAGGGCTGTGTGATAGCCAGGACCCTGCTGGCACTGTCCCAGAACAAGCAGAAACACTGTTTTGGAGGCTGAGGTGTGGAGTCTGCAGTCTTGACTGTGTGTTCCTTTTCCAGGTGACTTGACCGCTGAAGCTGGAGCTCTGTCCCCCTCTGGACCCACCACAGCCAAAGACGAGCCAGAAAACCAATCCCTGGCTCAGAAATCACCCACCATCAAGGTCAGGAAACCAGGGAGGAAGCCACCCACCCCTGGCCCAGAAAAAACAGAGGCAGCTGCTGGGGAGAGAGCATGTGGTCCCTCACCCGCTCCTGCCAGCACCAGCCCGCCAGGCCCCACACTGAGGGCCCGCTTCCGCAGCCTCTTGGAAGCGGCCTGGCTCAATGGTGTGGCGCTGCCAACTTGGAGCCACAAGACCTCAGGACCAGCCCGCTCCTCAGCGCAGCCCCACCACCTGTAACACTGGCTGCAAGAGCCGTAGGGGCAGCTAACCTACTGAGGGCCACTGTGTACCCCTCCTAATGCCCAGCTACCCAGGGCCTGGAGTGCTATTAGGCTTGGACGAAAGCTCCTGAATTGTGTCTTAGACAAGCTTCCTTCCTTCCTTTGAGAAAATCTGTGGGCATTGCAGCCCGTTGGACATGGGCTTGAATCCTGGTTCGTGACCTGGGCATACACTTCGCTTCTCTGGAGCTCTCGTTCCCAATCTGTACACAGCCTACCTCACAGGGTTGTTGTGGGGATGACTCCTGACACACACCCAATATGATTTGGTTTGCTTTCTGCCCAGAACAAGCCCTTGACCTCAGCCAGGGCCTGGGATAGGAGACAGAGGCCAGCAGACTTTGTTACATCCTCACTCATCTTGGGACCTGTTTACCTTAAAGCTCGGGACATTGTACAGTGTATATGGCTTGTACACACACTTTGCTTCAGTCCCAGCAGTGGCTGTTACAGGGACACAGCTTGGGGTTGTGTTCTGAATTGATACCGGACCCCGCCCTGAGCTGCTTCCCACACCCCAGGAAGTGTTCTTTCTGGAAGCCAAGCTACTGCAGGCACTCAGGGACTGGGCCTGACCTTGGCAGCTCAGTGACAGGAGGTCTCGAGATCTAGATTGGGACCCTGGTGAACTGGGGGCTGGCATTTGGGTCCCTTGGTCTTATTTAATGGTTTTGTTGAGTCTGTGGGCCCTAGGGGCAGGCGATTAAAGCATTTGAGTTGTTTTTGGAACAGGGGCCTGACTCTGTGTTTGAGGGGTTGTGGGCGTAGTATTTCATCTCAGTGGGCTGATCCTTTACTCCCTGCACCCAGTAAGAAGATACTAAGGGCCCTTAGCACCCTGATGCTGATAAGCTCTGGCCCTGTGGGCCCTCCTCATACCTGCAGGTCTTGAGAAGAAAGTGAGAAGAAACTGCTCACCACACCAGTGTGCCTGTCTCCCGGGACTGCGGATATGCCCACCATAGTCTGAAACTTGCACCCTTCTCTGTGTGGATGACCACATATTCCACTGACCTGAGCTCTTTAGGTATTTGCTCATGGAGAGTGATGATGAGTCCACCGCTGCCCAGGCCCAGCTTTGCCAGCCCCCCGCACCAACCTGGCCCAGACATTGTCCATACAAGCTAAAAACAAGCTCCCTGGTGTGTTCATCTCTGTGTGTGGTACTCATGAAGGTCACAGGACAACTTTGGGGTGTTGGTCCTCATTTTCCACCTTGTTTGAGACAAGGTCTCTTTGCTGCTATGAATGCCTGCAAGCAGGCACGTCGGGATTATAATAGATGTGTACACTGCTTATGTCCAGCTTTATGTGGGCTCCAAACTCTGGTCATTAGGCTTGTGCAACAAATACTTTTAGCCACTGAGCCATCTCAGTGAGCCATATTCTCCTGGTTGGGTGTGTGTGTGAGTGTGGGGTGGGTGTGCACTTGCTTGCACCATGTACCTGCAGAGGCCAAGGAGAAGGTTTTACTCGAGCAAGAGTCTTGCTGATTTCAGCTTGCCATTTTTTTCTTAAGCCCCAGTGATTCTCCCATCTCAGCCCGGAGTTACAGACAAGCATGGCTCTGCACGGTTATGTTGGTCCTGGGAATCGAACTTGAGGTCTCAGGCCTCTTCAGACCCTCATGCTTGCACAGGAAATGCTTTTAACCACTGAACATTTTAACCATCTTTCCAGCCCTCTTTGTGTTTTGACCCAGGGTCTTAACTATAGCCCAGGCTAACCTGGAACTCTGTACCCTAGCTCACCTTGAACTCACAAGTGCTGGGACTATAGGCAGGAGCTACTATGCTCTGCTTCCCTGCTCTCTGTCCTGATTCTCTCTATCTCTCCTCTTCTCTCTCTCTCTTTCTCTCTCTCTCTCGTTGCTGTTGTTTGAGGTAGCTTGAACTCACAGTGATCCTCCTACCTCTGCCTCTGAAATGCTGGGACTAAAGGCGTGTGCCACCATGCCCAGTGTGGTGGTGTTGTGAGGCAAGATCTCACTCCCAAACTGAGCTGTAGCTCAGGCCGGTTCTGGACTCATGGTGATTCTTTTGTCTTAACTTCCCAAATGCTAGAATTAAAGCATGCCACCATGCCCAGCTTTGATTCAGTTTTAACAGTTGTATTTTGTCTCATGGATTTTTGTTTTGAGGCAGATTCTCACTCTATAGGCCTAGCTGGCCCTTAAACTTGGAACAGTTCTGCCCTACGGTCCCAAGTGCTGGGATTACAGATGTACACCTTGCCATCTTTGGCTGGTGGTTCTTGAGATTCAGGATTTAGGGGCCACATCTGGTGATAGCTTTGTTGGCAGAGTCCTGAGGCAGTGCTTGGTACTACACAGACAGGGCACTGTGTTTTCTGATGTCCTTCTAGAGGCTCCAGTATTTGATCACAGGGCTCCTCCATGATGGTGTTCATCCTAATCACCTCCCCAGAGACCACACCCCTCAGCACAATACGTAGGTTAAGTTTCTACCCTCTTACACCTCACAGTGGAGATTTAATTTCAACATGAACCCTTGAGACACACTGAAACTAGATCCAAACCATAGCCCTTGTTTGTCACTGCCGAGATGACCTGGGGAGATTCCTGAAGTCTTGAGGATGGGAAGGAAGCAGGTGAAATCAAGGAGATGTGTTCGTGGAGAAAGGATGGCTGAAACAAAGATGGAGTCCTGGCTGACCTGGAACTCCAGCCCTAGGCTTACCTCGAACTCAGCAATCATTCTACCTCGGCCTCCCTGGCATCAGGATTAAAGGTGTGCACCACCACACCTGGCTTATTTCAGTCTTAATGTTCACTCTCCTTTCATACATCACACAGGAGGGAATCAGAAACATGTATCATACATACATGTATATATAGGTTACAGAATGACTATTCTGAGAAGCCAGAGCTGGAAACTGATAGAAATGCACTCATTACGTGCTGCAGAAGAGACAGGAGGACACTAGCTTACAAAGCCTGAAGGTCCAGGTTCAATTCCCCAGCACCCAAATAAAGCCAGACTCAACGTGGCACGTGCAGCTGGAGTTTGCAGCAGCAGGAGGCTCTGGTGCACCCATCCTCTCTCAGACAGTAAATGAATTGAAGAGGCTGAGGGACTGCTGGCTGTAGAATCAGGCAGCAGGATCAAAGGTCATCTGCTGGGGCAAGATGGAATGAGGGCAGGACTGGGTCGAGACAAATGGGTGAACTGATGGACGGCAAGTGAACAGGTAGTGTGGACAGCGAGGAGCAAACTAAAGCCCTTGGAACAGTAAGGAGTTCCTTTGACATCCATGTGGCCAGAGGACAGGTGGGTGGGGCCATTACCATTGCAGTGCTAGGTAGACACTATGGGGCCAGGTCTTTTCATCTGTGTCTGGTAAGCTCTTGGGCCTGGTTTTATTATTTTTTAAGTATATCTTTATTTGCAAGAGAGAAGGGGAGGGCATGACAGGGCAACGAACTCCAGATGCATGCACCCCTTTTGTGTACCAGGCTTTATGTGGATACTGGGGAATTGAACTCGGGTCTTTAGGTTTTGCAAACAAATGCCTTTACCATTGGGCCGTCTCCAGCCCAGGCCTGGTTTTCGTGAAATGATTCTAATACGCCCATGTGTTGCTAGAGTCCTAATTCACCCCAACAAATTGACAGGTAACACTCTTCAACCTCCAGGAGTAAGTCATTTATCAACCTGTGCTACATGGGTGGTGACAGACAGGTGATGATGTCATGTGACCCCCTAAGTGCAGAGTCATCCCCCATCATAATTGAGTCAAAGCTGCTTTTAAAATAAAGTCTTAGCAGGGCTGGTGGTGCACGCCTTTAATCCCAGAGAGAGAGAGAGAGAGAGAGAGAGAGAGAGCCACCACCTTGTGGGTCTGGCTTACATGGGTCGAGGTAGGGTCTCGCTCTAGTCCAGGCTGACCTGGAATTCACTATATAGTCTCAGGGTGGTCTTGAATTCATGGCGACCCTCCTATCTCTGCCTCCCAAGTGCTGGGATTAAAGGTGTGCACCCCCAAATCCAGAAAGACTTCTTTTGCCCTGTGGTTCAAGAGAGAGGCAGAATAGTTATAGCACAGCCCTGGTGGCAGTTATGCTAGTTTAAATGTCTGTCCCCCATAGACTCAGGTGTTTGATTCAAGCTTGTCTCCAGCAGCTTGGCTGGAGGAGGTGTGGGGAGGGGGGCGGATCCTGGAGTCTTGCTCTAAGGTGCGTTTGGTGGTGGTGGTGGGGGAATCTGATTTCCAGCCAGAAGGTTTGCAGAGAGGTTTGAGCTCTGTCTGAGTTCCCCTGCTGCTTCTGCCCCTGTGTGTGCCTGTTGCTTTTGGTGTTTGCTGGCTTGTGATGGTTTCTCTCTGCTTGGATGTGTGAAAGCACCTTCTTCCACCACTGATGGAACTTCCTCCTGGATCTATAAACTCAAAATAAATCTCTTCCTCCTCTAAACTGTGCCTGGCTTGGGTGTTCATCCCAGCAACATGAAGCTGTCTAAGACAGCAGTCAAGACTAGGTCTTCACGGGCTGTGCTAGCCAGTGGACAGCGAGCTGAGGCCTCCCTTTGCGCAGCCTCTCTCAGATCAGCCCAGGCACGTGCTGCCTGGGAATCCATCCCTGTGGTCTCTTCCTGGCACGTTGACTTTGCCCAGTGAGAGTGGGTGGGGCCATGAGGCCCAGGGTCTGAGCCCTGTCCAGGCAAGTCCCTATCTGCCTTTTCAGGCTAGGGACAGGCTGGCCCTCCACTCACTAGCTGAATTCCCTCCATACTTACTCTCTATGGCAGGAGGTCAGTCTGGGTACATAGTCTGGTTGCAGGTCAGACCTCCTGGCACTGTGATGGCCCGGGTGTACCAGACCATGTGGTCCCCTATTTCTGGTGTGTATTCTTGGCCCCACTCAGCTCTGAGAGTGAGTGCAAGAGTGCCTACTGTCTTCCAGAGCATTTTATCATTCCACCTTTGTCTTCCCTGGGTCCTCTGGAATGCCCTGGGTCTTCCCTGGGCCTTCCCTACCTCCATGAGTATTTTCCTAAAGGAGGGTCTTCTCCCACCCAAATGCTGGGAGGGAAGGTGTTCGCCACCACATCATACTATAAGCCTCCTTTATTATTATTATTATTTTTTTGGTAGGGTCTCACTCTAGCCCAGGCTGCCCTGGAATTCACTATGTAGTCTCAGGGTGGCCTTGAACTCATGGTGATCCTCCTACTTCTGCCTGAGTGCTGGGATTAAAGGTGTGCACCACCACACCCAGCCTCAGTTTTGAGGTTTTGGGGTTTTTTGTTGTTGTTGTTATTGTTTTTTTTTCCGTTTGTTTTTTTGAGGTAGGGTCTCGCTCTAGTCCAGGCTGACCTGGAATTCACTATGTAGTCTCAGGGTGGCCTTGAACTCACAGCGATCCTCCTACCTCTGCCTCCCGAGTGGGATTAGAGGCATGCGCCACCACGCCCGGCTTTTGTTTCTGAATAGGGTCTTCCTCTAGTCCTGGTTGACCTGGAATTTACTCTGTAGTCTCAGGCTGACCTCTAACTCACAGTGATCTCTACCTCTGAGTCCCTCCTGAGTGCTGGGATTAAAGGCGTGCACATTAAAGGGTTAGGGCCCTTTTAGAGTTTTGACAGGATTAAATGGCTAAACCGCAAGGAAGTGACTCAAGCTGCACGAGGGTCTAGATTGGGACCTAGAGAGTGTATGTAATTCCTGAAGGGAAGGCCTCATCTCCACCGGCTACTCAGAGTCCCTGGCCCAGCCTAGCCTTAGGAGATAGGTGGGGGCCAGGGGTGGATAGTGGCTAGAGAGATGGCTCAGTGGTTAAGGTGCTTGCCTGCAGAGCCTAACAACTCAGGTTCAATTCCCCAGTACCCACATAAATCTAAATCCAAAGTGGCACATGCATTTGGAGTTTGTTTGCAGTGGCTACAGGCCCTGACCTGGTCATTTATTCTCATTCTCTCTCTCTCTCTCTCTCTCTCTCTCTCTCTCTCTCTCTCTCTCTCTCTCTCTCTCTCTCTCTCTCTCTCTCTTTATTTGCAACAAGAGAGAGAGAGAGAGAGAGAGAGGTGTGCATAGAGCCACCAAAAGGCCATGGCAGTAAATCTGGGCTGGGCTTGGCTAGTCAATTCTCCATCTGTTTACTGGTCTATTCAGTGGTTTAAGGCTCCTGCTTAAGGCATGAGGAGGTGGAAGGTGAAGGCCAGGCCTCCTGCCTCCCTTCCCACAGAGCCTCGATCAAACCTCTGGCTCCCTGAGGCCTGGACCTCTATAAACATGGGCTGAATGTTCTGTCCCCAGGGAGGAGGAAGAAGTAGAGTGTCACCTCCCAGGTTCAGATCTTAGAAAGCCCCTGCTATGGGCAGCTGCTCAGCCCATAACTCTGAAGTCAGGTGGGGTTTGAAGCCCACCAGTGGCTGTGGCTGTGGCCAAGTCCTCTGTGACTCGCCTCCCTTTCCCAGTAGTAAGATCGAGATTAGCACCTGCCTCCCAGGGTTGAGGAGGAGGATTGGCAGAACCCCAGGCAGCGTTGTGACCATCTGGGCAGAAGAAGCACAGATTTGCAGATCTAGCCATGAAACTCTCAGCTTCTACGCTGTACTCACCTGGAACGTAGGGCTGGCCTGTCACAGGGCTGCCATGACAAATCTCTGGGCCATGGAGTCATGTCCTTAACGCCCATCCTTCTAGAAAGACTTGTTGGTCTAGATGGTAGAAGCCAGGGTCC
>PVHP010037393.1:0-17402 GCA_004024765.1 Zapus hudsonius
CTCCCCTGACCCCTCATCTGATTCTTCCTCACTGAACTCGTCATCTGTATTTTTTTTTCTATATCTATCTTTTTTCCTTTTATTCTTTTCCTTTTCTGTATTTTCTTCTCTATACCTATCTTTTTTCCTTTTATTCTTTTCCTTTTCTGTATTTTCTTCTCTATACTTATTTCTGTCCTTTTTTCTTTTAGGCTTAAATTTATCTTTTCCTCTTGACTCCGACTCTGAAAGACTGTCCTGGTGACTAGCCCATTTATCCTCCCTACCAGGTCCATTACAATATAGACGGAAGCAACAGGCTAGCAATTTCCACACATAGGGGGCAAGGGCAAGCACCCAACTTTCCAGTCCAGTAGTTAACATATCTGGGGAAATTAGCTGATTATATTTACCGACGTCTCCTCTCCGACGTCTCCTTTCCGTGTGTTGAGTTTTGGATCCTCTTTGGCCCCTCGCTCGGTGTCCAGTTTCCCGGGTTTCGGCACCATCTGTGGCGAGCCCCCTGCCCAGTGAGAGGAACAACACCACGACTCGAGGATTCTTCTCAACACACTTTAATAGAGAGCCTTTGCTTAAAGGGGAAAAAAGAAGCGAGGGGCCTCGAACACTAAGAATCAGCCGCTTTTATAGGAAAAGAGACACGGATCGTCCCATGATTGGCTGGCTCCTGCTTGCCACCTCCAGGCGCCACGGGATTGGCTAGGGACAGTTTCTCAAAGCATTGCCTAAGGTGAAGTTGTTTCCCACTTAGCTGCAAGAGAGGGGCGCCATCTTGCCATGGCGATGTCCCGGCTCCCTGTAGAAGTCAATCAGTTCACATCTTCCTACATTGGCATCCTGAGCAAGGTAGCTCTGAGCAGCCAATGGGGCTGGACCTTAAGGCCCATCAAGGCTCTGCCTCTCAAAGGCTCCACCAGCTGGGGACTAAGAAGCCAAATTGCTTGACCATTTGAGAATATGGGGAACATTTTACATTCAAACCGCACACCAATGTGAGATGAATGATCTTTTTGATAAGTTCTTAAATTTGGTTTGCAAGTATTGTATTGAGAATTTTTGCATTTATGTTCATCAGGGATATTGTGCTTTTGTGTGTGTCTCTATCTGGTTTTGCTGTTAAGTGTAACGCTAGCTTGGTAAAAGGAGTTGGGAAGACATTGGCTTCTTTAAAAGTCTGTAGATGGGCTGACATGGCTCAGTGGTTAAGAGCACTTGCTGCTTAAACTTGAGAGCCTCTTAGGCCAGGGACTAAAGTGCTAGAGGGGAGACATGCACATTTGTTTTCCCAGTCTGTGGGGCATGTAGACTGGAGAATTGCTGGGGCTTGCTGAGGGAGCAAGCATAGCTAAAAGAAATGGGCTCATCAGTAACAGCAGACAGTCAATGTTGTCCTCTGACCTCTACATGCATGGGGTGTATGCATCTGCACACATCACACACAACACACATACTCTGTACACACACACACACACACCCCCGCATGTGCATACACTTGTACATGCAAAAAGAAATTCTGCTGACATTCTGAAATGAATCTGTCTGGACCTGAACTGTTTGGCTGGAAGATACTTTATTACCACTTCAATCTTCTTGCTTGTTATAGATCTATCTGTGGTATTTTGATGGATGTCCTGTAATAGATTCAAGAGCTTATTAAAGTTTTTCTCCAGTTGCCTGGCTTGAAGGGATGTCACCTTGGCCAGATCCAGCCCTAAGGTGTTTCGGGGGTGGGCCTGGAATTGCAGCTATACATATTGAAAGGGTGGGCTGAGCTCAAGCCTGGAGTTCCAGCAGTTTGCTATGTGTGTAAACTGGTGATGGATTTCTCTTTCTGCTTGGACATGTGAAAGGGGGGCAGCCTCTTTCACCATTATGGAACTTCCCATGAATCTATAACTTCAATAAATCCCTTCGTCCCATAACTATGCCTGGTTTGGAGGTTCATCCCAGCAACATAGAGCTAACCACGACACTCTTTAAATTAGTTCTCATCTTGGTTTAACTTTGGAAGGTCATCTGCATCTAGAAATTCCCAATTTCTTTTAGATTTTCCTATTTCTTATTCTATTTTTTCATTCCCATTTCAGTGATTTCTACCTTGATCTGTTTTATTTCCTGGCACTTTTGAATTTGGTTTTTCTTCTTCTCCTATGATTTTCAGGTATATTAGTTTATTTAAAAATCTTTTTTTTTTGTAATGTAGGCATTTAGAGCTTTGAACTTTTAAGATTAAATTCATCCTACTCCATAGGTCTTGGCATGTTGTGTTTTTGATTCAACTTTTTATTATTTTTTTAATATTTTATTTCATTTTCAAGCAGAGAGAGAGAGAGAGAGAGAGAGAGAGAGAGAGAGAGAGAGAGAGAGAGAGAGAGACACCAGGGCCACCACCTTGTGGGTCTGGCATATGTGGGTCCTGGGGAATTGAACCTGGGGCCTCAGGTACTGGAGGCAAGTGCCTTAACTGCCGAGCCATCTCTCCAGCCCTGATTCAACTTTTTAATTCAGTGTCTTATTAATTATTCAATAGTATGTTGTTTAATCTCCATGTCTGTACTTTTTAGTTTTTTCTTAATGTTGATTTCAGGCTTTATTGCTTGTTGGTCAGATGAAATACTTTCAGTTTTCCCATTTCTGAAACTATGTGTGCTGTGTTCTATTTTAGATAAAGTTCCATGGACTGCTTATATGTATAGTCTGTAGTATTCTGTTAAGTATATGCAATGTTCTGTAAATATGTTAGGTCCATAAGATCTATGCTATCATTTAAACACAATCTTTCTCTACTTTTTTGTCCAGATATTCTGCTGGTGAGAATGGGGTAATGAAGTTGTCCACTATTTCTTTGTTGGGACTTACATGTTTGTATCTGTAAATTATTTTTAAAGAAATTGCTTAAGTTTAGCTTGTTAGATATTAAAATAGCAATATTGGCTTGTTTCCTGATTCCATTTGCTTGGAATCTTTTTTTTTTTTCATCCTAATGTAGTATCTGTTTTTGATGGTGAGTTTGTTGAAGACAGCAAAAAGATGAGTCCTGTTTTCTGATTGTTAGTCTCTATCCTTTGGTTGGGAAACAGAAATCATTAGTATTGTTAAAAAAGTATGTTGGGCTGGAGAGATGGCTCAGCGGTTAAGGCACTTGCTTCCAGTGCCTAAGGCCCTAGGTTCAATTCCCCAGGACCCACATAGGCCAGACCCACAAGGTGGTGGCCCTGGTGCGCTCTCTCTCTCTCTCTCTCTCTCTCTCTCTCTCTGCTTGAAAATGAATAAATAAAATATTTAAAAAAAAAAAGTATGTTAATCCCTGTCATATTGATGATTTTGTTGTGCTTGATATTTGTATTTGTTGGTTAAACTGTTCTAGCATTAACCACCCCCAGCCTCTTCAATGTCACTATCCTTTTCTTTAATGTAGTTATCTGTGTCCAGTATCCTTTGTAAAGCTGGCTTAGTGCTCATAAATTCCTTTTGCCTGCTTTTATCATGGAAAGTTTTTCTTTTTCCTATTATGAGAGATAATTTTGCTGGGTATAGTAGTTTGGGTCTTTCCATTCTTAAAATACATCATTTCTATCCCCTCTGTCTGTGGTTTCTATTGAAAAATTAGCTGTTATTCTGATGGGCCTGACTTTGCGTGTGACTATTTTTCAGTTTTTAGTATCATTTCTTTATATATTTGGCATTTTTTTACTATAGCAAAATGTAGTGAGGTTTATTTTTTTACTTGTCTTTTCTTTTTGTTTTGTATGCCTCTTGTACCTGGATAGGAATATCCCTGAGTGGGAGGGTAATGTTACTCCCAGAAATGATGTTTTTATAGGAAAATCACAGTATCAGGGGTATGAAACCTCCCAGTGAGTTGCTGATCAGGAAACAGCACTTTTGGGTGCCCTTCTGAACTAGATGTTAAGACCCTGGTGCTGAAAGCATCATTTATCATAGCTGCAGGAACTAAGTAATCAGATAGAACTGAGCTGTCAGATTCCTGTCCGTTGGCTAGCTGTTATCATGCTGGAAGATGCTATGCAGGCAGCCGAGGGCGAAACATCACCAACAATCTTACCCAGTAGTGGCCCCTCCCAGCTATACAACTGACCATCGAGCCAGGATGTGCCCAGTGGTGCAAGAGTGTTACGGAAGTCACTGCTTTGATTGGGAGGGAATTCATGCCTGGTACAAAAAAAAAAAAAAGTCAAAACCCTATGGCTGGGAGGGAGGTTACTAATGTTGTTGGGCTACATGGGTATATTGTGCACCCAGCAAATCTGTCTCTTTAAGTATGTATGGTTATGACCACAAATTAGTGTTTTCACCTCTGGTTCCCACAGGCCTGGATTAGAAAGCAAAAGAGCTTTTTACAGATGGTGGTGACTACTGAGGACTCAAAACTCATCAATGTTCTGAGAACAAGGGACTCTGGAATGCCCAACACTTGATGAGAAATCTGTGTCACCCCTCTCAGTCTGAGAGAAGGTGGAACAAATGTAAGACACAGATCAGGACGAGTGCACTGGAATGACATGGCTGTTCTGCTCATGACCTCACAGTAATTGTCACAGCTTGCATAAGACCCACACAATACTGGATCCATCCCAAGTCCATCATGGAAGATGGAAAAGGGCATTAGGCATCACCCCTCCTTAAGGAGAAAATGGGTAGCTAATGGTGCCTGGGGGAGCAGGAAATATTTCTGCAGAAGTATATCCACTGGTAGGACCTATATTCTCTGATATAAAACACACCTTTGAAGGCAACCCTAAGGAAACTCAGTGGATCACACCCACGCATAAGGGAAAAAAGAACTCAATCAAAGATGATGGACTAGCTAGGAAACAGAGGGGTTCAATGGAAGATGGGTGGGGAGAAGCATCAAGAGATGGCTATGGGAAAGAGCTACGATCAAAATACATTATGCACAGGTGTAAAAATTGTCAATAAATACAAAAATGTACCTAGTTCACAATGGGGAGGGGCCTCCTGAAACTATTGGTAAATGCTGTTTGCCAGTTCAGCATGTATCTTGGCACAATCTGCCTGCACCTGTGAGACAGGAGTTAGGTAGGGTTAAATAGTGCTAAGAATGTTAATGTTGATGATAGGTCTTTATTGTAGCCACTCTCTAAATATTTACTTCTTTTATGCTTAGGATGAGAAATATTTGAGATTTGGGGGTTTCTTAGATATTGAACCTTATCATTATATTCTGATCCATCCTTGGAAGGAGATTCAAGTCTAGACATGAAATTTAGTTTTGTTCCATGTACAGCTTAAACACATAGCTGAAAGGTAATGCTATATGGTATTTTTAGCAAGCTTATATTATGACTATAATCCTGTCAAGAGTAGAATTTGCCATCTGAGGCATCTTGTTTCATATATCAAAATATTCCAAAAGTTTCAGAGTTTGGTGCATTTCAGATTTTTGAATCAGGGACATTCCGTTGGCACTACAAGAACTACATGGTTACTACCCTGACCATGTTCACCAGAACTGAGAAGATGCGTATTACTGGGATGTGACAAGAATGTAAGCAACATCGCTGGTTACAATTTACTGTTCCACTTCTGAAAAAAAGATAATCTAAATTCAATGTCTAGGTTAGTCATGACAGGAACAATAGTAAAGCCATTATTTTTAAACACAAATAAACATTATAGTATCAATATTGAAACACAGACATTAGCAAAGTTACTCCACACATAGAATATAGGTACTAATTTTTACTTTAATATGCAAATTTAAGCAACTACCCTACAATGACCTTTGCTAAAGCTTTTATCAGTAAGATCTTTGACAAAGTTCATGTCTGACAGTAAACACACAGGACGACAATTAAGTATGCTGATCTTTGGCACATTTGTCAAGTTGGAGAATCTCACAAGGCAATAGAAATTTCTTACTGTTTTACACATTCTTTTAATCTTTACATCAAAACATAAGGCCACAGAAAGGCAGGCTAGAATATGTGGAATAGTTTTAATAAAGTTTTACATACAGTACCTTACATATAGAACAGTGTGTTTGCAATTTTAAATAATATCTGAATGTACAGTGGCATGTATTCTTATCAAAGATAAGTTCAAGTTCACTGTCTATCAGTTCTAAAATGCATTTATACAGATTGCTAGAACTGATACACAGACGAGGCATAAAATATTCAAGTGTAATGTCATCAAATAGCCTCCCTCCAAACAGTCTTTTATCCCCCTTTAAAAAATTTCAAAACCTGTACATACATTTTTAATTTTTAAAAACATCCTGTTAAAAGGTAACATTTCATGTTAACCATCAATTTGTATAGTCTATAGTAATAAAACTAGATATGTGATATAAATATGTGTTGATTATGTACATATGTACGTTGCGTGTTTGTTTAAACAAGCATACACACGCATACCTGCGTATTCAGGACTGGCAGACAGAAGGACCTCCTAGGCTCAAAAAAAAAAAAAATATCTAGCAAGAGCTGAGTCAGCAACTTAGTTGCCTTTGGTTTCAGAAATCTGTCCATTTGTGATTTGTGATCGAAGCTAAAAATTTTGAGTGCGTATGTATCTTTCAAAAATAAAATTCATCTTGAGAAATTAAGCTTTCCAGTATTCTACTACTAGCAGTTAAAAACCCACAGTACAGAACAGTTTTGAAACTTTTGTCACTCCTCATCCCAGCTGAGGTTCCATGTCATTTTTTCTGAAGGCAAACACCAAGCATATCCAGGATCAAACTATATGTTGAAGCCCGAATACTGCCATTCAACTATATATGACACACATACAGACCCATGTGGTCCACGGCTGTGCGAGCTGATGGCACTCTGTAAGACTTGGCATGGAAGATCCCACATCTCACCCTCTTTCCAGTAGTGTCCTCAGCATCTGGCACATGAGACCCTTGAAAGCCACTTTGTTACCAGTGAGCTTCATGTTTGTGATGAATTCCAATTATTTGGTGTTTGTTTTTAAATACATTCATAATGAAGTTAGAATTCCACAACTGTTTTCCCCAAACGTGAGACTTCCATTGTCAGTTTTCTGATTAAATACATTCATTACCCAATAAACAGCTCATGATCCTACAGAAGTTTAAATAACCTAAATTTTCTTGCAGCTGTATCCAGCTGCTGAGAAAGCAATTCTTAGAGCAAACGTAGAACTCTCCAGACTTCAATTCTGTTGCAGTTTTGGCTTATGGATATGGACTTTGCACTAAGCACACGGATTTCTTTCTGCAGGGACCCTGAGGCTCACACCCGCCCCTGTTCAAAGACCTCGCTGCTTCCGTTCCTGAGTGCAGTTGGCCCTTGGCATAAAAGCATATCATTTGCAGCTTTTTCATTCATCTTTAGCACTAGCTTCCTTGATACAGTTCTTCCTTTTCCATCTGAGATATCCTCCTATTGATGTCACAAATCAATAAATGGCCAAACTTTACTAAGCTTTTTGGCTCCCCACTTCATAATAAAAATGATTCAGCTGAAGAGAGCCCCGTTCTTGTCACTGTGTTCACCACTGTCATACAGAACAAAGTGTTGCTATCTGCTGTACTTTGCCCATGTCAATTAAGAGTTGTTTTATGTGGCGTTTGAGTTGGGGCAGTCTTGTAAGAGGATCTGGTGGTTCCAACTCTCCTGTGAAGTCAAGCCAGCTTTCTAGAACTAGAAGAGAGAAGAGAACAAATATATTTAAATGGCACCTGGATGGACATTTAGAAAATGGTTTAACTAGAAGGTTGGAAAGTAATTGAGACAGAAGTTTACTTTTTTGTTTTCTGAAGGCAAATATACTCAAGACATTTGTGAAAGAGCTAGCATATTTATATCCCGCCCACAACAGTTCTAATATTCCTGAGGTTTGGCTCTTCTGGGAATCCTTTATCATCTATAGTTCAGATTTTTATTTTTTCTGGTGCTGGGGATTGAAGCCAGGGCAGGACTTATAGTACTGAGCTACATTTCGGGCCCATTTTTTCATCTGAACATCTCCTTTTACTTTCCTCTGAAACAGGACCAGGAGACACTGTGGCTGCCCCAGCTCTCTACTTAGATTGAAGCCATCTCTATTCTGTCTTCCTTTCAAATAAAGGCAAAGAACTGTCAAGTTCTGAGTGTCTTTTTCATCTCTACCACTTTTTCACTCTTAAAAAATGCAAGTACATAAAAATTCCTGGCAGAATAATATAGATACATTTTTACTGTTTCCTTTAAAAATTTAGCCTAAAATATGGAATTGTGTTGATGCTGCATTTTCTTTCAAAATCTACTCAAGATATGAAATTAACTTGTGTAGTCAAATTAAAAACCAGATTGAGCATGCTTCTGAGAGGGGTGTCTACTTCTTGTTTAGGAGAGATAAGACAAGGGCCCCAACTTAGCACGAAAGGACATTTTGCTTGCAGGGAGAATCATGAAAGATGGAGGTGGACCACGCTCCAGGCAGGAATCTGCTAAGCAGCTTCCTCGGGTTTCTCTGATACCAAATGACGGAGCTTTCTCTGCCTATTTTTTAGAGCTTCTATGTTATGATAAAATTTAAGACAATCATTTGAGAATCTGTATCTCAACTCAAGGGTTACCTACTTAATGTGTAGGAGCTACAAATACTAACAGAAGTGGAAACAAACAGTCAAAATGCTTTCTCCTCATATTTCAAGTAAGTTTAAAGCTTGGTACATTGATTTCTAAAGAAAACATACTTCAATGAAACTAATAAATATTCCTTAAGTGTTCTATATTGAACCTGGACAGCACTTATCAACTATTTATGCTAAGAGTAAAACAAAACAACAAAACCCATCACTGAGCTAACCCTCAGCCTTCCTATATTGGGCCTACATGACCATGCATGTACTACATACAGTGTAAAGAAGAGACAGAGCTTGTAGTTTTCATCCCATCACTGAACACATGACTAGCTGTCCTGGAGCTCTCTGTTACATTACCATCCACTTCTTTCTCTATAAGGTCCATCCTGCTGGTGACTTCATTCTGCACATTTTCAATGTGTGTGAGGAGATTGAGCTGCCACTGAAGATGTGAGCCTCCTGGGTCCTCAGTGCCCTTTTTATCATTATAAACAAATGCTTTATTCCCTGAAGCTGGATTCTTCTCCAAAGGACCATTGGGGAAACCAAAACAAAACAAAACACAAAGATCTGAATGAAATACAAAGTCAAAACGACAGGATGCCTTAAACACTCATCCCCCACAGATAGTTCAATCCAATATGACTCTTAGGAAATCTTTATAGGAAGTTTCAGCACGTGGTCAATACCCCGTGGTGCTCTTTCAGAGTACATATGCCTGTCATATCCCTCCCCAGTGCCTACCCAAGTGCCACCTAGAGAAGGCTTCAATAAAATGTAATGAAGAAGTGAAATCACTCTTCTACTTCATAATTAGAATGACCAGGTAATTTAGAATACTTTCTTCCTCAATTAACTTGAACTCACGATTTAAGTGGAATGAGGGCAAAGCAATGATGTGAAAAAAAAAAAAAAATCCAGAAAACTCAAACTCCGGTATAGGAAATGTAGCTTGCTGGCCTTTGACTGTTGCAGTGACATCAATAAGGTCAGAATCTTCTAAGAACTTGAACATATGTAAAGTTCTATTTTTCAAAATGTTAATTTCTTCACTAATTTGAGATGCAATTAAAAACTTAAATTTATTCAGTGCGCATGCACTTGTGCGCAAGGGTCTCTTGCCATGGCAAACAAATGTTTCCCTGGTTTTATATGGATGGCTGGGGCATGAAACCTGGGCTGGCATGCTTTGCAAGCAGGTGCCTTTACTTGCTGAGTAATCTTCCTAGCCTCACAAATGTAAATTTCTTTAAACACACACACGTAAAATCTGAATTTGGGTTTGTCAAAGATAACTCATTTCACAGGATAATCAACAGAATAATTTGCCACAAATTTCAGGAAATGTAAGCTTTTCATGTTCAGTTATGTACCTGCTTACAGGGACCACTTGAAACAAGAAACCAGAGGAGGGTTTGTTGAGAACTAATAAAATACAAAGGCACATCGCAATGATACTTCCAACAAACAGGATACCTGCTCCCATATAGTCAATGTGTGTGCAGATATAGAGCCATGGGATTCAGCTTACTACAGGTGAGATTAAGAATGCATTTCCAAATATGCTAAAAAATTTAAAAGATAGTTATTTTGTCTTGTTTTATATAAAACAATAAAACGAAGACAAATTATTCATGTCTTTGAATGTTCTCAACAAATCTACTTTTCTTTTGGAATACAATGTGGGTCATCAATTTTTGGAGGTATCTAAGAGTGCCTATAAAATGGAAACCTTTTGAATTACAGCAACTCTGACTTGGGGATAATTCAATGAATAAGTGAACAGTGTTCTGCTGCAGAGAAAAGAAAAACTGTCTTGTCTTTAACTCAGCACTTATGACTTAGCCAGGAATTTCATGTTCTGTTTTATGAGCTATTATCCCTGCTGTTCAAAAGAACCACTTGTACCTTTCCTGGCAATCCATGATCTCTTGCTGAGCATTGCAAACTGCTTTCATCTCCCACATGGAATTCCGCTTCTTCCTCAAAGCTGCTGACATCATCATCAGAGCTCCCAGGGTCTGCAAGAGACCTGTGGTCCTCACCGAAACTCTGTGGCTTTTGATAGCTGTGCTCACTTGTTATGTAAGTTCCTTCCATTTTCAAAGGTGCTTCTTTATGGTTCTGTACATACTTCTTTCCTTCTACATGAACTACGTCTTGGATTGTTGGCTTTTTCTCCAATCCAGTTACTACTTGATCCTGGTCTTTTCGTTTTCCAGAACGAGCCCAAAGGTGAAGGTCAGGATGATGTTTATTCCTTGAAACAAAAGTGGAAAATTATAAGCTTAGGTAAAATATTTGGTAACAAGTTAAGAGAAGTCAGGACCCAAGACACAAAGGCAAAGTGATTTTTTAAGTTAACTGCCCCAGCATTTCATTCAAAATTCAAGTTTTCTCATTTTAAAGAAATAACATTCAGAAAGATCAAGTGAGTTTAATTCTGTTGGTTACTAATGTCATTGTTTAATAGAAGTATTTCTTTACAGATTTTTCACTTTTAGTATATGTGCTGCCAAAGCGAGCACAGATTGTTCATTATTTACTGTACAATGCAAAAGTATATTTTTGATGTGAATATACTTAAAAACCCTTAGTTGAACAAATAGCAGTAATTCTTATGACAAATATTACAACTATAAATATGCAGAAAGTAAAAATCTCTGTTGCAATCATAAATGAGGTATAATCTTCCAAAATTTTTCTATGTGCATGAAAATATTAATAGAAGGAGCACATGCATTTTTCTTTTCTGTTTTGTTTCTCATGTGTTTTTGAGGTAGGGTCTCACTGGGACTCATACAACTTGTCCTCTTCCTACATGACACAGTATTCACATCTAGCCACATGAGCACACATAATTTCTCTTAGTTGTGGTTGGTCTAGTTATTGAATGGCACTAAATAAATATGGTCTAGTTTAGACAACCAGTTTCCCACTGATGGGTGTGTGCAAATGTGCATCTTTGCACACAAGTTGAAATATTGCAGTAGATAAATTTCAACATAAAAATTTCAGAATATATTTTCATTTTTGATATTGTACAACTGGCTCTTAAAAAGACCCTAAGGTTATTTGGGGGAGACAGACATGAAAAACTCTAGTATGCATAGCGTCAAGAAGCGCATGGTCCACTGTAGCTGGGTTGGTACTGATAAAAAGACATCTCCTAGGAACACTATTAGTAGGAGAAGAGTAAAAGGTCTGGATCTGTAAAAAAGCATGCTTCATTCAGAGGCAATGTTTTGGTATAAGTGAACACTTGGGCAAAATAGTTAGGAGAGGGAAGGTGTGACAACAAAATACGCATATTGTAAGGACTTTTTCTATTGACCAATGAGAAGACAACATGTATAAAAAAAAGAGGAAAGCTCATTTGTTCCATTCACGGAGGTAATGCTGAAAGGGAATGCAGCATGGACTGCAAGAAGACAAGAATGGAGCCAAGGGGCATGTGGTGATTTGAATGTAAATTCTCCCCCACAGATCCACGTGCCTGTGATTGAGCCTCATACTTGGGCCCCAGCTGGTGGAGCCCTTGGGAGGTGAAACCTTGGAGAAGATGTGAGGTTCATTAGTTCACCCCACTGTGTGTTCACTGAGCACAGCTCACTCAAGACTGCTTCCATTGACTGTTGTGACAAGATGTGATGCTCTGACTGCCAGTTCTTCCACACTTTCCCTGCCATAATAAAACCTTCCCTCAAAACTACAAGCCAAAGTAAACCCTTTCTTCCTATAAGCTGCTTCTGGCCAGGTGTTTTGTTTCCAAGAAACAAGAAGGTAACTTCTGCAGAAAATTGGCACCAGAAGTGTGGGTGTTGCTGCAAGGAATCAGACCATGTGGTTTTTGTTATGTTGTAATTGGTTTGTGGGAGGAATAGGGAAGATTTTGTAATTTTTGACTCAAGAAAGTATGTGGTAAGCAGATCTTAATGGGCCATTCTGGTCAGAATGAACTCTGGACTGGGAAGGCTTGGCTTATCCGGTTTAGAAAGGACTTTGTTGGAACAGGGCTGGAAGCTATCTGTGCGACATTCTGGCAGCTGGCTGAATTGTGCCCATGTCCTGAGAACCTGAGCAAAGTTAAATGTAGAAGTACTAGACTGGTGTGCACACAGAAGTACAGAGCTCAGGATGTGAAAATCACAAAGTATGGGACAGACAGACAGAAAGGAATGCAAGCGAGTTCAAAGTGCCAGCCATGGAGACTGATTTTAGGCCACATCAGCTGTTAAAGATTACCATCATTAAAGATAAACCAATTGCCTCTGGGACAGTAAGAAGGAAGCCTTGAGGGCAAGACCCAATCCACTAAAAGCTCAAGGTAGAAGAATGCAAATTCTTTTGAAAGCAGGGGGCATGAAGGAAAACTGCAAGAAGAGTTCCTGCTCCTCAAGGTTGGGCTTCATCCCCCTGAATTTACATATTTGACAGCAATTCCCACCTGGCACTTATTTGGAATTATGCTGAGGAGGCAATGTGCAAGCAGGAATACAGGGATCAGAGGCACTGTGAGGTCAAGCATGGAGCTATGAAGAGGAACCACGGGCAGCTGCCAAGGCAAGCTGCTGGCTCTGTAGAGGGTGGATCTGCCTAGAAAGCAAGTGCTATAACTGGAGGGGTGGAGTTGCTAATGCCTTTTGATGCCCAGAGGATTTCATCTTGAGGTCCAAGTGCCAGGCATGGAGTTGCAGGATTTGATATTTGTCCTGCTAGGATTTTTTTCCCTTCAATCTTTTCTTGCTGTGTCCCTATTCCTCCTTTTAAAAATGAGAATGTCGGGCTGTAGAGATGGATCTTCAGTTACTCAGCCTGCAGAGATGATTCTTTAAAGTGTTTGCCTGTAGAGCAAAAGGACCTGAGTTCAATTCCCCAGCACTCCATGTAAAGCCAGATGTAAAAGGTAGTGCATGTGTCTGGAGTTCATTTGCAGTGGCTGGAGGGCCTGGCATACCCATTCTCTCTGGCTCTCTGCCTCCTCTTCTCTCTCTCTCTTTCTCTCTCTCTCAAATAAATAAATAAATAAATAAACAAATAACTAAAATATTTTTTTTAATTTTAGAAAAAAATTTTTAAATGAGAATGTTTACTCTGGCATTGGAAGTACGTCACTTGTATTTTAACTTTGCAGGGTTATCTTGAATTTCAGAAAAGAATTTAGACTTTGGACTTTTGAGTAGTATTGATAATGACTATGAGAATTTTTAAAGTTGGATTGAATGTATTTTGCATCATGAGATGGCCATGAGTTTATGGAGTCCAGGGGCAGAATGTGGTGGCTTGAATACAAATTCTCCCCAAAAGATATGTGCTTGTGATTTAGCCTCATACTTGCTCCCCAGCTGGAAGCCTTTGAGAGATGAAATCTTTGAGGAGGTGTCTTATTGCACACAGACCTTGAAGTTCATTATTCCAGCTCACTGGGTGTTTAGAGCTCAACTCAATCAAGACTGTTAACTTCCTGCTGCTTCAAGATGTGATGTGATGTCCCAAATGCCTGTTCTGCTCTGCTTTCCATACCATGATGAAACCTCTCCTCAAAAATAAAAGCCAAAATCAACTCTTTCCTCCCATAAGCTGCTTCTGGTTGGGTGTTCTATCCCAGCAATGAGAAGGTAACTGCTACAGGGCATTAAAAGTTATGGTAACTGCTCATGTGAAATAAAAAGGCTGGCTGATGCAGTACCCTTGCAAGAAGAGAGCAAAGGGCAGAGTGTTGTTCAGAAACAGCAAGGGAAGGATGCAGGAGACTCAGTAATGCAGGTGTTAGGGAGAAGACAAAGTTTCTAGCCAAAGCAAGTGAGTCCAAGTGAATAAAATCTTGTGAAGAATGAGTAGGAAAACACTGCTTTATATAAAATATAGTACCATTTTGTTTTTTATTTTAAAAAATTCTGGCCAAGAAATAGAGAAGAATGAATTCAAGGCCTTGAAGAATACTCTGATATGTTACTTAGTGGGGCTTCAGCTTATCTTTAAAGGAAAATTGTCTGGTAAAAAATCATTTTGGTGTAGAGCAGAGAGGGGTGTTTCAGGATTTGTTGGCTCCCTACCCCTTCTGAATCAATCTGAATAAAGAATATACTTACCTTTCCTAGAACCTCATCAATAACCACAGCACTCCCAAAGGAGGATACAAAATACAGGCTCACCACAGAAATAAGTGCATACAATAATAGCTCTAAGATTGCTTAAAATAGATGCTGTATTAACCTTTAACCATGCTAACCTACTCTAAGGCAATAGCTAGACAGAGCTTGTCATCCAGAAAGCTACTGACTTATCATTCTTTACTTTAAAAAGTAGAAGTCATTTAAATATTTATTCTGCTTTCTGAATTCTACTCTGGACCATCAAAAAACTACCTGCACTTATTTTTTTTTTTTCTTAGCTTGTTTTTACATTATGGTTGTGATGGTTAGGTTTTGTTGTCAACTTGGATCTTTTTAATTATCTTGGGTAGGTCTCTGAGGATGTTTACAGGAAGGCAGTCTCTTAGCAAGGGGCAGGATGTAAAGAAGCTCAAAGAAGCTAGAACTAAACATCCTTTCCTGTTCGGGCAGGGCAGGAAGGAAATTCCAGAGACTCAGAAAGCCATTAAGTCTGGGGAAGGGTTTTAAGACCCCACGCTAAGCCTATATAAAGGAGAAGAAATTCTCTTTGGCTCTCCTGCCTATTTGCTGTTGTGTGTGTGTGGTGTTGGTGATGGGTTTCTCTCTCTGCTTGGACCTGTGAAAGAGGACCAGCCTCTTTCACTTTTATGGGACTTCCCCTGGATCTGTAGCTTGAATAAATTGTTTCCATCCATAAACTGTGCCGGGTTTGGAGATTCATCCCAGTGGCATGTGGCTGACTGCAACAATGGTTAACTGCTGTTTTTTCTTTTTGGATTTTTATCCAAATGTGCTGGAATGTGTGACCCCACCCTTTTCACTTACTTTAGTATTCCAATCTTCAGCTGTAGCCCGTGCAGTACTTCTGTCACACCATAGACATCAGCAAGTAGATGATGTGTGGAAACTATCTTTTTGGCATTGAGATGAGAATAGTTTTCTTTTAAAAAAGATAACCCACACATTCTCCCATTATTCAACCAGTCCTTATCATAACGGTATTTTGCACTCCATCTCTGACCTGTAGATGAAGTTGACATTAAAGTCATAAAGGATTCTACTTATTAAGAGTTCCTTCCCTACCAGCACTCCTTAGTGAGCAAGCCAATCTCTATAACTAAAAGTGGATTCAAAACCAGAGTAAGACTGAGGAACAGTGCTGCAGAATTCTTACAACACCTGTGCTGTGCTTGCTCATTAGGAAAAGCAATGCCACAGAAGGTGTGGTTAGTGGATAACACCTGCAAAGGGAACCCCAATGTACTGTCTTCTAGGATGGCTGAAAAGGGTGGACAGAAACCACAGGGTTCTCCTTTCTTCACTTACTCTTACCTGGATGACACAAAGCTACAGGTGAGTAAAGAAGAGCCCTGCTTCCTTACCTATAATCTTAGAGTCATTAGCCTCAATGTTAATTAGCTAACAGGATCCTCTTACAATCAGAATATCCTGTGTTTGTATCCCCTACTCTACTGTCAGATATCCAAATGTGTCATCTTACCAGAGTGTGTAAAGAGGAGGCATCTAATAAATGCTACTGAATGAGTAGTGAACAAACACATTGAACAACAAATGTCTGCGGCATATGCTGAGAGAAAACACAAGTGTCTATATTCATATATCTCTGAATAATTCTCTTACTTCTCACTGAACTTCTTCCTTATCTTTTTGGTTGGTACAGGAACAGCTCAATTACCTATTACTTGAGAATAACTTTTCTGCCTTAGTGGCTGAAACTACTTTCCATATACAGAACAAGCTATTTGAAGATTCTTAGCCTAGAAGAGGACAAGAAATAAAAAAGCACAATGGATTGGTAGTCATGCCAGTCTGCCCTATCTAGTGGCACCTCTTTGTATACAAGCATGCAACTAGCTGTGCTCTAGCTGCCTCAGCAGTGAAACAGGTGTTTACAGGCAATGACCTGAGACCCCATCTGTTCTACGAGCTGGATACACAGCACTACCAGAAACGTCTTCAAAACCATGTCAGGATGATGTGGGGAATGCTATTCCACTGAAGTCACCATTAACAAGGCCAGCTAGAAATCAACATAAAGGTGTAGACAAAGGCTAGCTTTTTCTCCAGAAAAAAAGCCATATATGTCCCTTTCATTAAGATTGTCATTTTGTTGCTACATTTATGCAAATGTGTTTCTCTAGGTGTTAACTGTAAAAGTCAAATTATAACAGTGAAAAAGTTTGCTCAACCAGTAGGACTGCAGAAGACAGGCGCTTAGCAAGAAGTGCAGGTGCTGCACACAGTGGCCGTACTCCAGCCAGGGGCTGAGGGCCTTACCTGGAGGGTCCCGGCAGATGTAACAGATGTACTGCTCCGGAATACTGTCCTCCAGCAGCCCCATGCACACGCTGTGCTGCCAACATAGGCACTCTTCACACTAAAGAGGACAGAAGAGACTTTCAGTGCTGGTTGAAAGGCCTGCCTGCCTGCCTTAGCCATGATTTAAGATGAATTTTATCTTTAAAATAGCTGTCTACTTCAAGAATTTCCTTTTATTACACCAGTTAAAATATGCTTTGATATGTTAATTAGATCATAAAAATGCTATCATTTCACCATCCATTTCCTATTGACTCTAGGAAACGCATCCTCAAAATTTACAAACATCTATTAAAATACAGAAGTATTTTTTTAATACATTTATTTATTTGCAAGGAGAGAGGGGAAGGGAGTGAGGGAAT
>PVHP010037394.1:0-17254 GCA_004024765.1 Zapus hudsonius
CCCTTTCTATAGCCTTAGGGTGGGGTCTTGCAACCCTTTCCCGGACTTAATGGCTTCCTGAGCCTCTGGAATTTTCCTCCTGCACTGCCCACACAGGAAAGGATGTTTATTTCCAGCTTCTTTGAGCTTCTTTACATCCTGCCCCTTGCTGAGAGGCTGCCTTCCTGTGAACATCCTCAGAGACCCACCCAAGATAATTCAAAAGATCAAGTTGACAACAAAACCTAACCCTCACAGATGTGTATTTCCATTTTGTATGTTTTTCTCACTTCTTCATCTCCTGTGGATTTTTGTGAGTTGTAATTTTACAGTATGTATGTATATCAAGTTCCATGCTCTTGTTTTTCCTCCGCTACTAGTAACTCTGTCCATGTTTACTCATTCCTGCATGAATCTCCCCCAAGTCCCTGATTCATATCCCGTCTCAAATAGTCTGTGTAGTTTTAACCTTTGGTGTGGCTCTAGGGAAAATCTCAAGCTGTCTGTGGAGTTTCCTTAGCTGACAAGATCTCGGTTTTCTCATCTCTAAAATCAGCATGTATGTGCCGCCCACCAGAGGGGGTTCAGAGGTGGCTTTGGAAGAATTGAGAGTCTAGCAAAGGAGGTAGGAACACAATACATAACCAAATATGATCTGCAGGATCAACAGTGACATATTTGAGGGATTCTCACAAATAATGAGAAACCAATCTTAGAGCTTTTGGCACCTTGGGTATACCCGCAACTCGACCCACTTCTGGAGTTGTTCTCACAGATATCATTGGTTTTAATTGAAAAGAACCACAGAGAGACAGTGGTAATGAGAGGCTGGTTTCTGACCTGTTTCCCTTTGACTACTTTCCTGAGAGATAGCAAGGAAGGCAAGCAGAACTGGGTTATCAGGGTGGTGCTTGTTGTATCTCGCCTTACTTGTCTGTAGGTTACTAACCCCTTGCTGGGAAGGGTAGCCCTGGCCAAGGTACTCCTTGCAAAGTACTCTGATACTGTGGGAAAGGGGGCTGGAGCTCCCCGCTGGGAGCAGGAGGCACTTCACAGCTACCAAGTCCCCCTTTCTTTAGGCCCAGGTCAGTCATTCCTCTGCAGACCTATCTGGCTACAGTTTGCTGTTCTTTTTTTCATAGGTCCAGGTAGCATAGCGTGTCACGATTCTGAATGACACGTGCTTGTTACTTTTGCTGGGACTAAGTTACAAGCTTTCTGATTTTGTAAAGTAAGGGTTGGAACAGCCGATGCATAGAAATGTTTATTGAATAGTAAGATTTTAATGACGTGTACAAATATTACTCAGTTTATGGGCTGTGTATCTGAGGAATACATTATAAAGCAAATTTCAGTAAAGATATTTGATGTATGACATCAGAAATCCCTTCCTATGGAAAAATAATGACCGTCCTACCCTGTATTTATGTATTATGTGTTTTAAAAAACTTTCCATCTGGGTAACCCAAGACAGACTACTAGTCTATAGCTGCCAACATAAAGGCCAAGGAAAATGTGGACACTCTGGATTAGAACCCATAGTTCTAATAAAATGCTAACATAATATATATTATTACAGCATAATACAATTCTACATGACATACAATTCTTTTTTTTTATTGTCCATAATGAGTTACAATATTTAGTGGACAAACAATGAGTTGTTATCCCCAATTCCCCGCTGCCCTCCCCTCCCCACTCCGCTGGATAACCTCCTCCATGGGTCGTCTGGATCAGTCCTTGTGACAGGGGACCATGGATAGCCTAGTATTCAGCCAGGTTCTCCTGGCCATGCCTCTGGATCATCTCCCCCACCAGGGCTCTCACAATCTTTCTGCCCCCTCTTTCGCATAGTTCCCTGAGTCGTGGTGGGTGAGTATTAAGGCTGCTTAAAGGTTGTGAGCTTAGGGGTCTTTGTGTTGAAATCGTTGGTTTCTGTCTCACTGGCTTATCCTGTGTTGATTGAACGGCTGTGGCTGTGGGTCCCTTGTTCATCCCAACATTCTCTGTGGGGTTCCATATGGATCCTCCACGGTACGACTGTGGTGGCTCCTCTCTTGCCAGAATCTCAGCTATCAGCCTACGGTTGGTTGGTAGGGTTAGATGGGCCCCAGCTCTCTCGCTGCATCCTGAAAAATACAAACACAATCTCCATTGGAGAGTGAGATCAGTGTAGGTTAACAAATATACACAATTCTGGATTACCTAGATTCTATTTTTAGTAGCCTCCCTGTCAATCGCTCCCATAGTGCATCTTGCATGACATACAATTCTAATATGACACTCTGTTGTGCTGAAAGAATATTTCAGTACTCTTTCCTCTGCAAACTTTAGATGAAAACTTTTTGTTTGTGTAATCATAAGAGAAAAGAAAGCAATTGAGTTGTTTTTTTTTTGGGGGGGGGACCATGTTGCTTATATAAAATTGAAGGAAGCAAGGTCTAATTCTAGCCCAGGTAACTAGGAATTCATTCAGCAGCCCAGGCTGGCCTCAAACTCACAGCCTTCCAAGTGCTGGGATTAAAGGTGTGCACAGCCCCACCCAGCTAGGAAGTAACCTTTTATTCGGAGCTTTTCAACAATCCTAAACACCAGCTATGTGCCAGGCACTGATAAGTGTTGTGTGTAGTATTGAGTACCACAGACATAGTTCTAATGAGGGAAGAGAGGTTATGATAATAACAGTGACTAGATCATCGTAAGACCTGAAGAGAATAAAATAGAAACGATCGTGGTAGTTTGGGGCGGCTTTCGATAGAAAGGTCTGGGCAGGTGTATTAGTTACTTTCTCACTGCTGTGAAAGAATGTTTGACAGAAGCATCTTAAGAAAGGAAGGGTTGATTTCTGCTCACAGCTAGTTGAGTCCTTCGTGGCAGGGGAGGCAGGAGCTTGCGGCAGCTGGGCGCACTTAACCCTTGGTCAGAAAGCAGAGAGTAGTGAGTGTGGTCATGAGTGCACTTTCCCCAGGACCCCAGCCCATTGAATGGTACCACCCATATCAATTAACCTAATCTAAGACAATCCCTCATAGACCTACATGCCCAGACATCATCTTCTAGGAGATTATAGATCCGTCTAGTTGACAGCATGCTTCTCTGAGCTGAAATCTAAACACTGAGGAGACAGGTATAAGAAGTCCATGATAGACAGGGAGGAAAGGAGGTCTTTGGAGACACACAGGAATGAGCTGCTATCCCAAAGAATTAAAGTCAGGCCGCGTGGCTCTTGCTTACAGAGAGACAAGACGGTGCGTGGAATCTGACGTTATTGCAGTGGCTCTTCTCCCACTGCTTAAAGGTGCCCCGCCCTTTATCACTGGTGATAGTGGATTATAGTCACCGCTTAAACGTCTGGCCTGGTGAGATGTAAGGGCTTTTGCCTCCCTTCACGTCATTGCAGGTGCTCTTAACACTTGCTGGTTTCGTGGTCATACTTGGAAGAGCTGAAAACTGATAGCCCTGTGTCACCTCCCAAACTTCGCAGCAAGGTCTCTTGCTGTAGCCTTTGATAGCTCACCAGGTAGCCCAGGATGCCTTCCCTCCCAAGTACGTGAATTCCAGGAGTATTCCACCACATCCAGCTTCGCCGTGTTTTAAAATTTCCAGCCATGATATGGTCATGTGGAAACTGCTGTATCAAGTCACTGCAGCGTTCCAAAAGGAAGTCATCAAAGTCTTTATCAGTCGGAGGTTAAGGTTACTTCCTGCAGGGGGGACACGCTGTAAGGATTTTCTTACAACCTCTAGTCTCAGATCTTTCTAGCTTTCATTTAACTACTTTCCTTTCCTTTCCTTTCTCCATCTTTAAATATTTATGAGAGAGAGAGAGAGAGAGAGAGAGAGAGAGAGAGAGAGAGAGAGAGAGAGAGAATGGATGTGCCAGGGCCTCCAGCCACTGTAAATGAACTCCAGACCCATGTGCCCTCTTGTGTATCTGGCTTTATTACATGGGCACTGGGGAATTGAACTCGGGTCCTTCTGCATAGCAGGCAAGTGTCTTAACTGCTAAGCCATCTCTTCAGCCTTCTTTTTCCATCTTTAAATTCATCACGAAATTGTTCTTCTACAGGGGAATGGTTTCTGGTACAAACTTCTAGAACGTCTTTGCAGCCAGTGCTACCGTATCATTGCCTCACAGCTCAAGTGGCAGGAACCTTATATAACATCCTTTAATGTTCCTAAGTTTGAAGCTCTGAAGTGATCCCCTCCCGGGTCATTGCTGAAGATGACACACCTAAGTGAATGGGTATATGCCTACCCTTCCAGCTACTCATGGGCTGAGACAGGAGGATCCAGAGTTCAGGTCCTGCCTGGCCTTCATAGCTTAGGCCAGCCTGTGCAGCTTAACAAGACCCTGTCTCCAACTGAAGCAGGAGGGAGAGGGGTTGAGAGAGTCCAGTCAGAGATATGAAGGGCTTGTCTAGCACGGGGCTTAGTCCCCAGCACTGGGGACAAAATCTAGAGGTGAGTTTACGTGAAGTGGGATGCGCGTCTGGGCCAGAGGCCAGATTCAGTGTGACCCACATCCGTTGTGATTGTGTTTTCCTAGCATGTCCTACTTTGAAGTGTGACCTGTTCACGAGACTGGGCTTTGGAGCTGATCTTCTTGGAGAGGCCAAGCAGACCCAAGTGCTTTTTCAGTGTGTGCTTATAGGATTCACGCATATTGGTGTTCTGTCCTCTTCTCAGAATTGACCAACTCGTCCATCTGAGAGTGTCTAGTGAGACTAAAGTTGTCTGTTTGGGCCTCATGGTGACTTAGACATTTTCATGGGATGGAGCAAGCTACTCAAGCAGACGTGTTGTTGGCCCAATACCATTTCCACTCACTTCCACACAATTGTGAAAATTCAGCGCAAATTTTCCAAACCAGTATTTTTTTCCAGTTTTTAAAATTAATATCTAAACTCTTTCTTTTTTTAAAAAATATTTTTGCGAGAGAGAAAGGCAGATGGAAAGAGAGAATGGGAACTCCAGGACCTCTACCACTGCAAATGAATTCCAAATGCATGCAAAACCTTGTGCATCTGACTTTTTACGTGGGTACTGGGGAATCGAACCCAGGTCCTTAGGCTTTGCAGGCAAGGGCCCCAACCGCTGAGCCATCTCTCTAGCCCCAAAACTCTTTTTTTTTAAGTCTTAAATATATATTTATTGTCCATAATGAGTTACATTATTTATTGGGCAAACAATGAGTTGTTATCCCCAATTCCCCAATACCCCCTCCCCCTCCCCAATCAGCTGGATATCCTCCTCCGTGGGCCGTCTGGATCTCCTTGTGGCAGGGGACCCTGAATAGCCTAGTACTCAGCCCGGTCCTCCTGGCCCAAGTGTGTTGATACTGAAGGGTGCTATGCCTCTGGATAACCTCCCCCACCATGGCTCACAATCTTTCCACCCCCTCTTCCGCATAGTTCTCTGAGTCGTGGTGGATGCGTATTAAGGCTGCTTTAAGGTTGTGAGTTTAGGGGTCTTTGTGTAGAAGATCGTTGGTTTCTGTCTCACTGGCTTATCCTGTGTAGATCCAAAACTCTTTCTCTAAAGAAAATGCCCAATCTGTGAAACATCTATGCTTGGAGCCATAAGCTTCTTCTTCCCTCCTGAGGTTCCTGGGGCCATCTGGGAACCGGATACCAACCATTGCATATGATGAAAACCTATACAAGAGGTTGAAATGATAGTCCTGCCATAAAATAACCACCATGCTGCTGAGCTTTGGAATAGATGTTATATGTAAATTTTTATTCCAAACTACATTTTTGGATGCCATTCACTAGATAACGCAAAGTCAAGCTTTAATTTTAGCTGTGTTCTCAGAGCACATACATAATTTGGGAGTGGTGGTGCTACTGAGGCTAACATACTTTTTAATTACTTTAAAAAGTCACTTTTATGCTGAACATGGTATACGTCTGTAATCACAGTACTTGCGAGGGTCAGACAAGAAGATTGTGAGTTCAAAGCTAACCTGGGCTACTTAGTAAGACCTGGTCTCAAAAACAAATAAGCAAAGAGCAAATTTAAGCGGGGCGCACGCCTTTAATCCCAGCACTCAGGAGGCAGAGGTAGGAGGATCACCATGAGTTCAAGGCCACCCTGAGACTACATAGTGAATTCCAGGTCAGCCTGGGCTAGAGTGAGACCCTACCTCGAAAAACCAAAAAAAAAAAGAGCAAATTTAATATTGGCCAGCATTCCTTTGCTTTGTTGTGTGTTTTATTTTAAGACAGGATCTTATGGAGCCCAGGATAACTTTGAACTTGTGATCCTCCTGCCTCCATTTCCCCAGTGCTGGGGTTACAGGCACATGCCGCCACATCCAGTTTAAGGTGTTTTCTTTTTAAAATATAAATTGTTTATAAGTAAAGCCACACTGCATTGTGGATTCGCTGGTTTCAGCTGTTTTCCTTTCTGTCTTCTAGTTTGCCAGGGTTTGGATCCCTGATCCCGAGGAAGTATGGAAGTCAGCGGAGTTGCTCAGAGATTACAAACCTGGAGACAAAGTCCTCCTGCTTCACCTGGAGGAGGGAAAGGTGAGGCTTTTGCTGAGTCCTGCTTGCCTGGGCTCAATTCCCGTGCCACGCACATAAAGCCACTGCAGAAGCAAGCCTCTAGCATTCATTTGTAGTTGCACAAGACCCTGGAGTGCCCATACACAGACACGCACACACCCACATGCAAATAAATAAAACCTTGAATTGCTCGGGGTTGCAACTTTTCAAGAATATTAACACAAATTATTAAGACATTTGTGCCGGGCGTGGTGGCGCACGCCTTTAATCCCAGCACTCGGGAGGCAGAGGTAGGAGGATCACGGTGAGTTCAAGGCCACCCTGAGAGACTACATAGTGAATTCCAGGTCAGCCTGGGCTACAGCGAGACCCTACCTCAAAAAAAAAAAAAAAGACGTTTGAATGTCTAATAAAAAATAAAGAAATTCCCGTGCTTGCTGTCTGCACCAGTTTGGTTTGGAAACGTGCCAGGAAACGATAGCTGAGATTCGATGGGAAATCACACACTTGTCCAAGCGCCCCATCTTGCATTTCAGGATTTGGAGTATCGTCTGGATCCGAAGACCAAGGAGCTGCCTCACTTGAGGAACCCCGACATCCTGGTGGGTGAGAACGACCTCACGGCCCTCAGCTACCTGCACGAGCCCGCGGTGCTGCACAACCTCCGCGTGCGCTTCATTGACTCCAAGCTCATCTACACGTACTGCGGTAAGTGGTCCGGAAGAAGCTGTGCGTGGAGCCTTCAGAGTTCTCGGAGGGCCATCAGTGTCCACTGCTGCAGTTCACACAGAATAAAGTCATCTGTGAGCGCTCATAACTTTGCTCAGAATGGAAAGAACTGCTCCCATGTTTTGGATCCTCCCCCCCTGCAGTCACAAAGTCACCCGCCCTTAGAGAACTACTTCGTGAAGAGGAGATGGCCGAGGGCACCGGGGAGCCCGTCCAGTTTAGGGCTCCGGGGGAACCTGTGCGTGTGTGGAGGCAGCTCCTTCCCCTACCTCACCTGTCTTCGACGTTCTCTTCTGCTTCTTCGTTGTCGCTTATTTCCTCTCACGACTCTGGCTGCTTTTCTCCCTTGAGGTCTTACTCTCTTACTGTCAGTCTGCTTCGAGGCGCACTCACTCCCGTCTGCAGGGGACGCCTGTGTGCTGGTCATGTCTTCATCGCCGTCTTGTTCCAAGCACAGTTCATATTCCAGGCGCAATCTTTCTTGTCCCTATTATTTAAGGATTTACTTCATTCCATTTTTTAAAAATTTCATGACACTTTTTTTTAAATGGGACCACCTTGTTTTTTTAAGTATTTTATTCATTTTCAAGCACACACACACACACACACACACACAGAGAGAGAGAGAGAGAGAGAGAGAGAGAGAGAGAGAGAGAGAGAGAGTGCCAGGGCTACCACCTTGTATATCTGCCTTATGTGGGTTCTGGGGAATTGAACCCGGGGCCTTGGGCACTGGAGGCAAGTGCCTTAACCGCTGAGCCATCTCTCCAGCCCTTCATTCCATTTTTGAATTCATCTTTTGCACACATAATGTGTTTTTCCATGAAAATTCAATATTTAAAAGCATGTGCTTCGTGGTGCTGGCACTCTGTCCTGTGGATGTAACAGGTGCACCCAGCGACTTCCTGGAGTCACACACTTTGTCTCCATTTTCAGTGTTACCATGTTGGCGTGATAAGTTCTTTGTAAAAGAAACTCTTTGGATAAATCCCTGAGTATTTCATTGGATAAATTTCTAGAAGTGAGAACTAAATACTAAATATTATCAAAACATTTAATTGCTTAAAGCATTGCCACTTTTCCCCCCCTGGTATCAGGGATCACATTGTTTGACAAATGCTCCGCTTCTCAGCTACTTCCCTAGCTCAAGCACATTATTATTTTTTAAAATTTTATTTATTCATTTTCAAGCAGAGAGAGAGAGAGAGAGAGAGAGAGAGAGAGAGAGAGAGAGAGAGAGAGAGAGAGAGAATGCACCAGGGCCACCACCTTGTGGGTCTGGTTTATGTGGGTCCTGGGGAATTGAACCCGGGGCCTGAGGCACTGGAAGCAAGTGCCTTAACCGCTGAGCCATCTCTCCAGCCCCAGTCACATTATTTTTAAGATTTTAAGTGATGCTTTACTTAGGACTGAATGCGAGGCAAAGGCTGTGCATTTTGACCCTTTAGTTTAATATGAACTAAAGTGAGGTAAGACCAAGTTAAATATGTCCATTAGGATCTCATTGGTTCTTTTTCTTCTCCCTCTCTCCTCCAGGAATAGTCCTGGTAGCTATCAATCCCTATGAACAGCTGCCTATTTATGGAGAAGACATTATTAATGCATACAGCGGTCAGAACATGGGTGACATGGACCCACACATCTTTGCCGTAGCTGAAGAAGCCTATAAGCAGATGGCCAGGTTGGTGAAGCCCTCATGTTATCTCAGGGCTTTGACTAGCTGGGTCCTTTCTTCTTTGCTGAGTCATGAGGAGGAACTGTAAAGAGTCACTACTCAGCAGCCTGACCACTTTGCCTCAGGTTGTCTGGACTAGTTAATTCAGCATTAAAACCTCACATTATAAAGGTAATAGATTGTTCTTAAACGATTGCTGTTGGAGTTTCAGACAAGGACAAGTGTTATGTTTTATAGATAAGAGGACCAAAATTTAGTGGTAGCCTTAGTGGTACTGTGTGACTTGCCCAGTGGCACTTAGCTGAGAGACAGACCAGAACTGAAAGGACCTTTGTGCTGGGAGGCAGGGAATGAGCACCGTGGTAACTCAGTCAATGTGACCGAGCTTCAGTCATCTGGAAGAACATCTGCAAAATGAGTGATGTTCATCACAGGGCCCGACTAGAGCAGCTGGGCAACGAGGGATCCGAGAGCTGCCTTCTAGCTTTGTATTGTCACAAGCTTCAAGTCACATCAGAGATGTTTGTTTGTTAAGGCAGGGTCTCGCTTTAGCCCAGGGTGACTTGGAATTCACTATGTAGCCTCAGGGTGGCCTCGAACTACAGTGCCAGGATTAAAGGCACCATCATGCCCTGCTTGGTAAATTTACAAAAAAAAAAAACAAAAAAAAAAAACAAAAAAAAAAACAGAAGTACAGTCTAGACTGAGCTAAGGTTAGAAACCAGAAGACCAGGTCGAAGGTTATTGCCATCAGAACTGATTCTCTTTAGCATTCTTTTATATATAAGATACCCACTTGAAATTTACTAAGTACTACCTAACCCAGAAAGTTGTAGTAGGAATAAGTTTAATATATGACGGTATACAGGATCTTCAGAATGTGTAAATATTGCCAGTGGACATCACTGGAGAGCTGCGAGATGGCTCAGTGGATAAAAGACTTTCTGTGCACATGTCCATACCTGAATTTGGATCCCCAGACCCACATAAAACCAGGTGCTGTAGCACAATTGCCTGATCTTATGCCTATGGGAAGAAGGGACAAGGAAGAATGCAGAGACAGAACTCCCTGCAGTCTGTGTGCCACCTGACCTGGCTCATGCAGCAGTGCACGAGAAAGCCTCCCTCAAATCAAACTGAAAGGTGAGACCCAACACCTGAAGTTGCCCTCTGACCTCCACGTGCACAGTGTGCCCGGAATGCTCATGCACACACGTTCAGAATGTGCCCAGATTACACACAGACACCTGCACAGTGTGCCCGGATTGCACATACACAAACATGCACTGTGTGCCTGGATTGCACACGCACACACGCGCACAGTTTGCCTGGATTGCACAAGCACACCTGCATAGTGTGCTTGGATTGCACACGGACACACATGCACAGTGTGCCCAGATTACACACACCTGCACAGTGTGCCAGGATTGCACATGCACACACGTACACAGTGTGCCTGAATTGCACACATACACACACACACACACTTGCGCAGTGTGCCCGGATTACATACACACAAGCCCAGTATGCCTGGATTGTACACACATACATCATAAATACAAAAAAAAAAAAGATATAACTGGATATTCCTGTTTGGTATCTTTATATATTATACAGGCTCTGTACTGATGGAACACAAAACTGATAACACCCCCTCCCCCCGTGCCCATCACCTGCATTTTAATCTGGCATCGCTGATACCTGTCTGTTCTGTTAGACCATCAGCCACACAAGCACACAGATCATGGCCTATTCGCCTTGTGTCTGTCGTGTCTAGCACACTATCTGGCATGTCATGGGTAGCCAGCCGCCTTCTGTACAGAGCTTCCTCTCTGCCTTGTGCCGTAAAGGCTGGCTCCACTAAAGTCCTTCAGGCTGTCTAGTCCCTTCACAAGTTAGGGCCACAGTAACCCTTCATGTGCTTGTTCTGATATCTTGATGGATTAAAGGTAGCTTCTTTACTTCCATACTGAGCCTGGGAAATGGGTGTTCCTATTTCCTGGTAGAAATAGTAGTCCACACAGGGAGATGGCTCCCTGGGGAGGGTTGTTCCTGGAGGCTCTACTCACCTGTAATCAACACAGGACATTTACCGAGCATCTGTGATCCTGACTCCGGACTAGATGCTGATATTAGAGATGCAGACGATGGAGAAGTCGTGCTAAGGAAACGGCAGGCTTGTGAGCAAGTTCAGTCACAGTTTCTGAGAATCACCTGCGTTCTGAGAAGTTAGAGCTGGGAACACGACAGGAGACAGACAGCACATGCCTGTAATCCTAGCACTTGGAAGGTGAAGGCCAACCTTAGCTACATAGCAAATTCAAGGCTAGCCTGGGATATGTGTGACCCTGTCTTGAAAAACAACAGGACTGGGGAGATGTCTCAGCTGTTCAAGGACTTCTGTTGCTTGCAAGGTCTGTTGGCCTGGGTTTAATTTCCCAGTGCCCACATAAAATTGCGTGGACCTGTGATCTCAACAAATCTACAGCCATAGCAGTGGGGGCAGGGGAGTTATTCAGAGCAGAGCAGTGTATCACACGAGAAGCGGACAGAGCAGGGCAGCGATATCACGAGAAGTGGACAGAGCAGGGCAGTGATATCACAAGAAGTGGACAGAGCAGGGCAGTGATATCATAAGAAGTGGACAGAGAAGGGCAGAGTTATCACACGAGAAGTGGACAGAGCAGGGCAGTGATATCACGAGAAGTGGACTGGATGGAAGCCCTCCTCTTTGTTTTGCAGAGATGAGCGCAACCAGTCCATCATCGTAAGCGGAGAGTCTGGGGCCGGGAAGACCGTATCAGCCAAGTACGCCATGCGGTACTTTGCAACTGTGAGTGGTTCTGCCAACGAGGCCAATGTTGAGGAGAAGGTTCTGGCCTCCAACCCCATCATGGAGGTAAGGCCTTCTTCTGTGTCCTCATGTCAAAGAAACGTGCCAAAAGAGTGATTGATCCTAGGTCTTCCACCACTGAAGTTAAGAAATTCTTTTCTAGATGTTATTAAGAGAACTAGGCAGACTAAATAATCCGTAAGGTTGATGTGGCGAAGCTCAGCTCTAGAGGAATCTTCTGGAACTCGGTGCTGCATTAACCTTCCAGGGGAGTGCTGCCAGTAACCCCAGCAGTAGCACTTTATTTTCAAGCTTTCCCCCACGAGTTCGTTGACCTGAGCCCAGAAATCCTCACTTCCCCAGATCTGAGTTCCGAAGTGTGACTGAGCCCTTATCTCTCCCCACAGTCCATGTTCTGCACTTGGTACAATCTATTTATCTAGAAATTTCAATTCTTTCCCAAATATATAACTTAAACTGAGACCAAAAAAGTATTTTTATTTTTGTTTTTATTTTATTATTTTTTTTTCCAAGGTAGGGTCTTGCTATAGTCCAGGCTGGCCTGAAATTCACTATATAGTCTCAGGGTGGCCTCGAACTCACATCGATTCTCCTACCTCTGTGTGTATGGTTTGATCCAGGTGTCCCCCACAAACAAATGAATGTGTTCTGGGTAATCGATCCTCAGCTGATGGCAGTTTGGATTTTACAACCTCGATGGAGCTGTGTTGTTGGGGGCGGGCTTATGGGGTTATAAGCCAGCTTCCCCTTGCCAATGTTTGGCACACCTTCCTGCCGCTGTTTGCAGTGCTGTGGCAGAGGTGATGTCCAGCCCTCTGCTCATGCCTTCGTTTTCCCTGCCAGGATGGAGTCTCCCCTCGAGTCCATAAGCCTAATAAACCCATTCTTCCACAAGCTGCTTTTGCTTGGGTTCTTTCTGCTCATCAACTAGAAAGTTGACCGCAACACTCTGCCTCCTGAGTGCTGGGATTACCATACCCAGCTGATTTTTGTTTTTAAGTATACTTCTATGGGTATAGATTAGTAAAATAATTGATAATTATAAGCTCTCGAGAAAGGAAAACCTATGAAAAATAATGTACTTTCAGAAGTCAAATACAGCTCGTGTATGTAACTGCTGTATTACCAGCACTCAGAGGCTTGAGGCAGGAGGATCACAAGTTTGAGGCCAGCCTGGACCTACTTAGTGAAACCTTGCTTCAAAAAAAAAAACCCAAACAAACAAAAGTCAAGCTCATGCACAAAGTAGGAGTGCCTTTGCCACAGGAAATGAACATGATCATGTGAGAGCTTGGCCAGTAGCTGGGGGGGCTGTTTGTTTCCTAATGAATTCCACGAACTGAGCTAAGACAGAGAGAAAGCTTTCTGAGGAGACCTGAAGAGGCGTGACTTTCTTCCTGTCTTTTTCCCTGTCAAGCACCTAAACACAGACGGAGCCCGAGTTGGCTGATGCGCCTTGGCAAGGTTGCCCAGAGGTAATTTGCCTGGTTTGCGGTGCTGTGTGTCACCTAGCAGCAGAATGCCCCCCACGGCAGCAGGACTTGGACTTGGGGCTCCTAGACAGGAATGTCGAGGAAAGTGAGAGGTCTCCCAGGCCAGACATGGGGGGCGGGGGCCGGAAGAGTTTTCTGACCCAGTGGGGCAGGAAGACACGGAGGTGTTGGTGCCAAATGGAAGTAGTAAAGATTTTAAGCAAGTTCAGATCTTGAAAGAACTCAGCTGTATGTGCGGAGGGTAAGATAAGAGGACCACTGTGCATTCAAGGCCAGCCAGTGCTGTGTCGTAAGGTTCTGAGAAAAAACCCAAACCCCCCAGGATTGAAATAATCCAAACGTGTGAAGAAAGACAGCAAAAGTACCTACTAGAACACAAAACAGTGAGCATGCGGCGCTAGGAAACCTGCGTACTTAATGTCGGCATCTCCGCATTACTTAGTTTACTGTGAAGTCGAGAAAGGATGGCCAGGCTTCCTGAGTCAGCTGCAGCTCCTCTCTGGATGAGGAGACCATGGCCGAGCGGCCTAGAGGGACTTGTGTGCTGTCATGTACGTTATTCCCTCCCTCCCTCCCTCCCTCCCTTCTTCCCTTTTTCCTTCCTTCTTTCCTTCCTTCCCTCCCTCCCTCCCTCCCTCCCTCCTTCCTTCCTTCCTTTTCTCCTTCCTTCTTTCCTCCTCTTCCTTTCTCTTCCCCCTTCTCCTTTCCTTTCTTTTTTTTCTTGAGGTCGGGTCTCACTCTAGCCCTGGCTGACCTGGAACTCACTCAGTAGCCCAGGCTAGCCTCGAATTCACAGTGCTCTCCTAACTCTGCCTCCTGAGTGCTGGGATTAAAGGTGTGCCCTACCATATCCAGTGGAGAGGTCCCTTGTGTCTCATGGTGAGAACTTGAGGATCTCATGAGTCTGTGCCCTTGACGCTTCGGTATCTCTGATGCACATCTGCCCAGCTGAGACCCTTCGCTTTTCATCTTTCTGTTTGCTGTGGTTTGTTACACCAACCCTAATGGGCTGTTCACAAGGGAAAGGTTACTTTTTGATGTGTGTGTACGTGCATTCGTGTGTGTGCTCCTACATGTGGAGGTCGGGGGTTGAAGTCAGGTGGACCCCTCGGTTGCTTTCCCCCTTAGTTTTTGGGATGGTCTCTCATTACACTGCTGCACCCGGACTTTTTACATGGGTCCTGGGACCAAACTCAGACGCTTGTTTGCAAGGCGAGCACTTTCCCAGTAGATGCTAATCTTAACGAGAAATAAGCACGTAATATGCGTTATGTGGGTGCTGGATCTAAGTGCACTATTTTATTTTTCCTTAAAGGAGGAGTTTATCAAAGCATGTCACTAACATTAGAAAGCAGACATACACCATCTTAATTTTAAGACTGAAAATTGAGCAGAAAGTCACGCTAGCAGTCTGCATTTTGTAGCAGTTATTTCGTGAGTTCAACACCACCATGAAGAGCCCGTGCAGGTCTGCCCAAGAGTATCACTGCTCAGCCTGACACTTGCCTGAGTTCTGACTCATAATCTTCTGGGTTTGTTTTGTTTTTTCCAGGTAGGGGCTCTCTCTAGCCCAGACTGACCTGGAACTCACTATGTAGTTTCAGATTGGCCTTGAATTTACAGTGGTCCTCCTACCTCTGCCTCCCGAGTGCTGAGACTAAAGGCGTTTTGGGATTCATAATCTTTCATCCTTTGTAGCCTTTGGAATGCCAGCCAAAATCCCAAGCATTCATGCCCCAATAAGGGGCTTTCTCACTGTTTCCTCAATAAAATCTCCTTTACTTTTAAAAGCCAAGTTTGGGCTGGAGAGATGGCTCAGCAGTCAAGGCACTTATCTCCAGTGCCTAAGGACCCAGGTTCAATTCCCCAGGACCCACATAGGCCAGATGCACAAGGCGGCGCCTGTGTCTGGATTTCCCCCCCCCCCTCTCTCTCCCTCTCTCTGTATGTATCTCTCTGCTTGCAAATAAATAAATTCTAAAAAAAGCAGAAAATTATTTTTAAAAAGCCAAGTTTTACTCTGTCTGGTTTCTGAAAATAGCATTTGAGTTGAGTGGGTAAAGCCAAGTGTGGTGGTGCACATCTGTAATCCCAGCACTTGGGATGGGGAGGCAGGAGGATCAGGAATTCAGGATCATCCTCAGAACATAGTGAGTTCAAAGCCAGGGTGAGCTACATGCGACTGTCTCAAATAAAGACAATAAACATGAATGAATTGAATGGGTAATACTAATACTCAGCTAATAAGCACTTCAACTTAACCTTTGTTACTACAGGATAAGTGGTAAAACCTTCCGGTTCAAAAGATTCCTAAACATCAAAACATTGGTAGAAAAAATTTTTTAAATATTTTCATTTATTTAATTTGCAAGCAGAGAGAGAGAGAGAGAATATGGCACAGCAGGGCCTCCAGCTACTGCAAACAAACTCCAGATACATATGCCTCTTTGTGCATTTGGCTTTACATGGGTGCTGGGGAATCGAACCTGGGTGGTGAGGCTTTGCAGGCACATGCCTTAACTGCTGTATCATCTCTCCAACCCTAGGAAAAAATTTAATTTGTCTTAATTTTCATCTGATAAAGTTTTTCAAGAAGCTAGATCATACCTACTGGTCAAGTGTTTTGCTTGAATTCGAGTCCCCAGAACCCACATGAAGCCTCGTCCTGTGTCTAATCCCAAAACACCAGGGCAGGGAGAGGCACCCAGGTGAGAAGGGAGCTGGAGATAGAACCTCGGGAAGCTCCTTTTCCAGCTAGCCTGGCGCGTGCAGAGATGAACAAGGACACACCTTGCCTCAAGCTAGGTAGAGTGTGAGACCCAGCCCCCTCAGGCCTTTTCACACACCCTGTGGGCATGTGCACACCTGCACTCCCACCCATGAGACGTCACACGTGCACACATGTGGGGACACATGCCGGGAAACAAATTCAATCTTGATGGTTAACTAACAAGACTTTGCTTGGGCAGCTCCCTGTTGTACCCATTCTCTTTCCTCGATGGCATGAAGACTTGGATACTTCAGATGGAGCAGACATCTGCTTCTGAAGTTCATTTTGTGAGAATCAGACTAATTGGGACTGCTGGTGTATGCCTGTGCGCTTGTGGACACAGCCCCAAAGAATCAGTTTTAGAGTTCTAGTCTTCTCTGTTCTTTCTCTAAATAAACTATGTCGTGACATGAGATATATTCTAAAATCTTATTTTCTCTCTTGCTTCTTAGTCAATTGGAAACGCTAAAACAACCAGGAATGACAATAGCAGCCGTTTTGGGAAGTACATTGAAATTGGCTTTGATAAGCGATATCGAATCATTGGTGCCAACATGAGAACTTACCTTTTAGAGAAGTCCAGAGTGGTATTCCAGGTAAGTCTTATGTGTGATGGCTGTGTGACTGCAGGGCCCCTGCCTGCTGGTGTGACGCACATTCCTGATCCTCTTGGACATACGTCTACACTACTACAAACCACGCTTCTAAAATATGCAAAATGGTGCCTGTCGGAGGCAGGAGACTACCTTCTTAGACTTTAGATGTGGGCACTGGTTTAGGTTTTTTATGTCATTAATTTTTTTAGTATCTATAATAATGAGTTTCATTATGACGTTCTCCTATAGACATATCGCTGAACCTTCCTCCCGTTCAATATCCTCCCTCTTGATGGCTCCCCTCCCCCTCCCAAATAGTCAGCCTTCTGCTTTCATATCACACATGCATGTCTGTCTGTCTGTCTGTCTGTCTCTGTACATATCACCTCTCTTAAATCTAGATCGTGAGGTTTTATCTTTCTTCCTCTCCATGGCCCCTCTCACCTCACCTGACACATCTTCACCCCTGTGGTAATCTACTTTTTTTGTTTTTTTAATATTTTATTTATTCATTTTCAAGCAGAGAGAGAGCGAGAGCGAGAGCGAGAGCGAGAGCGAGAGCGAGAGCGAGAGAGAGAGAGAGAGAGAGAGAGAGAGAGAGAGAGAGAGAGAGCGCATGAGGGCCACCACCTGGCTTATGTGGGTC
>PVHP010037395.1:0-16739 GCA_004024765.1 Zapus hudsonius
ACTTCTTATATATAAATGTGTGTCCTTGCTTATCAGTTAACCTCCCTTCATCTTTAAATGCATACATTCTTAGAGTCATAGCATTTTAATCTTTAAATATAACTTAAACACTAAAATTGAAATCTGGTTCAAATTTGCATTTTCCATAATCTGTCAATATAACTTCCCCAAATATCTCACAGAAATCTCAGAAGAAGATGGAAACTCATAACACCAACAAAGCCTTCTTTTCTGGCACACAGTAATACCAAAATCTGAATTCCAGACAGATGGGAAATGGAAATGGGAAGAAATTTGGCAATGGAAAATAAAATCAAAGCAATCAATGTTCACCAAATAATAATAAAAATAACTAAACAGAAGTGAGTAACATGCATTCTAAAGTCACTTTATTTAATAGAATTAAAAAAAACCTTAAAAGTGTGTAACTTGCAACAAAGCTTATAATTTCCATCAGTTTAAGTACTGATGTCTGCTTGAGTTTTTACACTTGTTATTGTTTGTAATTATGAAATACAAAATGAAAACATCTATCACACAATGGACATACCTTATTTAATACCCTGAAGCATAAAACTATTATGTAAGATACCTTTCATCATATTCTAGAATGAATTTACATATGTGTCTCTTTTGTCCATATTCCATATTTTGAGTGACAATATAACTTACATGAAGTAAATCTGATGTTCCCTGTCTAATATCATTATGGCAGAGCTCAGTTTTTATGAACTTTCCTTGCATAAGAAGACAGCATATTTGATAGGGGCTTTTATCTGTCATATTAATGCTGTTTGTTTCCTATTTTTTCTGTGCAAATTCATTCTCATGCAAAAATATAAGAAAGTTATTTTGAGAGAAATATATATTTTTTGGGGGGTGATAGAGATTTGTCCCATACAGAACATTTTCTATCATGTCTTTTCCAAGTGTGATTTTTTGTTTTGTATGTTTTCTGATATATTACATAAGAAAGCAGCCAATCTCTTGTGGAGTAAAAAAAAACACTTTTCTTTTATACAATAACCTTACAATAACAATGAAAAAAATGGGACCCAGAGCACCTCTTATTTTGGAGTTACCAGAAGTTTCTGAACAAAAAGTACTCTAACTTTGTTTACACCATAGATCTTAAGTCCTTAGAGTTTAATGTGAATGATGAAACATTTTCTTCCTTCTTATTGATGACAGTTCTATGTCTTCCCAAGTATAGCGAACAAACCAGTGTGACATATATTCATCTCAAATCACCACACTTACAGAAAGAGAAACAAGCCTCTCAAATTACGTTTACACTGAAGCTGCAAGACAACTGTAATTTAACTATCAAAGGGAGGTTCAGGAAAGTGCTCCAGTCATGGCTAGCAGACCCCAGGTGCAATTTGTCTTGACTCGATTTAGACAGCCAAAGCAGTGCTAAAAACAGTGCTCATCAGTTTCCTTCGGCTGTAAATATAGACATCATCACACAAGTGACTGAGGGGCATGGCTTGGTTGGCAATGATGATAAAGTTAGTCCCTACCGGAGTTTCAAAGGGAAGGCTTAAAAGATTCACAAAAGAGGGATGGATGAGGAGGCATGCTGGAAGTTCTCGAGAGACTGCTTTTTATGAGGTTAATTGCAGAAATCTAATATCTTTACTTGAAAGTGAAATTGGAAGCATTACTTTTTATGTTTCATTGTGGTAATCCATATGCTTTTGCTAACATGATCACCTCTTTAACTGATTTTATATGGTCCAACCTAAAAATCTACTTATTATCAAATTCTAGGGCAACCCCACACATATCAGAATGGAAATACATTTAGACTTTCTCAGTGACTAATTTATAGTCACATTATTGCTAGACTTAAAGGTTATCCTTCATCTATCCAGGAATACCAGAACTTTGAAAATTGTCCACCACCTCATTGATCTCTCCTTCCTTCATACTTCAGCATTCATTGTTTACAACTTCATTCACCATGATACTTCCTCAGTCATATTCATCCTCTGTTTTCATTACAAGGTTTGGCAGGGAGAAAGCTCTCTTTACATCTTAGACAACCATGCCCTAGAGTTAACCATCTTTTACTCTCCCTTCACACTTTTACACTTGTAGCTTTGACAATGGGCTGGTTCTTCTCTTATAGCTGGATTAGAGCTCCTACCAGGAGTCATTGCCACTGAATCCCAAGATTCATGACATAACAATCTCTAACAACAAGGACCTCAGACGGTTTATATACTTATTTAACACAAAATCATTATCTGTCTCTAGAAGGCTTAGGGATGTAATATGCAAGATGGTAAATCAGAATATTATTAAAAACTTTATATTACATTAATATATTTTACTATCCACTTAATTTAATACTTAAAAGAATAGGTAGTTTGTCACTTATCATCAATATGGAATAATAAGATACACATGTTTAGACAAATATTAGAAATACATCTTCACATTTGGGATATCAAAGCTTGAAAACTAATTTCTCCTCATTTGCCACTGTTATTTAATTTTTATTTATGATATAAAATGCTCGTGAAGCTGCAATATGAAAGTATTGGAATGATTAAACCCCTCTCCATGTGAAATGTCATGTGAATATGCTGTAATTTTTCAGAAAAAAATAAACACATTGAATAGAAAAAATGCACTGTGTTATGCTGACTTCATTAAAGTCAGAGCATCAGAGGCTTTACTAACTTTTAAATAATTTCTGGTTGCTACATAATTAGTAACATCCAGTACACCATCCAGTAGAGAAGCTAATTACTTGATTGTCAAATGAAGTAACAACAATTTCCCCCACAGTGAAAGCTCCACCACTATAATTAAGCAATGCCATATTTTACCGTGAAAAAAAAACATAACACAGCCAGTGGCATCCACTGCCTTATTTTATAATCACAGTATCGTGCTAAATTACTACCTTGTGTTTGAGCTCAGGCATCAATAATAGAACACCAGTGGCCCTTTGACAAGGCTCGATTACATTTGATTTGTGGATATTACTGTCAATTTAGTTCACAAAACAGAATAATATGCCGAGAAGCAACTTATAGGAGGAGGAAGTTAAACTAGCCAAATGAGTAAGACATTCTGTGTCAATGAGTAATAAAGGATTACAGAAGTGGTTACTTTACTTTGGTCCCTACCCATGCTTCCACACACATTGTTCCATGTATACATGCATTCTCAATACATTCATATACATGTAAACAAACTACTTAAAATAGTCTATGTTTTATCCAATAACTTTAATTGCAACATTACTTAGTTTTTTTGTTGTTAAAACTTATTAATCATAAAAAATAATATACATGTATCATCCTGTATATGAATTTATGTTGATAATGAAGAAAGCCCTTGTCTCACAAATGATTCAAATACATGTGTGATGTGATTAAAATAACAGAAATGGGTAAAGAAACTCCTCTCATATGATCACTTTTTTGATTTTAAGAAAGGTCCCCTGTCAAGAAGTGGATGGATGGCTCTAGCTGTCCTTACTGTGTGCCCACCACAGGAATCAGATGCTTGGTGAATGGAAGTGGTTATCCTAATGACATTTTGTCTGACATTAGATTCTTAAAAGGTGATTTGAACATAGGCAGAGTGTTATCCTTTTCTGTTTCCTTGCTAGAAAAATGTATGATTCTTTATTCATAACATTTAACTTGATAATGAAAAAGAAACTAATACACAAACTGTGATCACTTCCATCAAAGTAGACAGAGTACCAATAGTACAATAAGCCCATTCACAGAGAAAACACAGAAGATAGCTTCCAAGCATATCATGCATAAGAGGCATAATTAACTAAGGGATGGCCAAGAGTTTTGCACAGAATAGATAGATATTGTTAAAAGAGAAAAAAATCTGAGCTATTGTAAATTTAACTTAGAAGTCTGGTGGACGGAGAACAGAGGGAAGAGATGTAAGTAAATTCTCAGCTGCAATCCCAAGAATCAAATCCTATTCAACAATCATGCATATATGTTGGAATCCTTGTGGAAACCTTAGGCAGTTGTCCCACTAGACACCGCCTCATGTAGCATATGATCCTAATCAGTCTAGCAGTAGTGGATACTTCTCCTGAGCAGCTCTCTGTGGCCCAAAGCTTTCCATGCTTTATGTGACCTCAACAAGCTGCTTATTTTCCAATCAGTATAGGCTGAATATAAACATATATGCTTTCTTCCCCAAATTATTATTGTTATGAGCATGTTATTTGCTAATAAAACATGTGGACATATTGCTATGTGCTCTCTAGCCTTGCTGCTAGTAGCTGCGGCTGTTTATACAGGTCTTGTATTTACTAAGCCATTGTAAAACTCAATGGCCTTCTTTGCTTCAGAGATCCCTCATTCCCAAAACACTGGGCCTAATATTGTGTAGTTATGTACAGAACATAAACACACACATACACACACACACACACACACCAAACATACATACAGAATATTAACTCTGGTTCCTTGATAGACCATTTGATTGAACAGATTTGTTAATTTTTATATATCCATTTACTTTTCAATTCTCAGATGAGCAATGATTATTATGAGATATCAAGAAAATATAGATTTTTAGTAAAAAGTCTTTCCAATAATTACACACTTTTAGGTAATCCTGATTTCATAACAATAGACGAGGTAATATATTAAGCACAGACATTTCTCATATTCTGGAGACTTGATGTCTGGTGAGGGTTGTTCTCTGCTTTACAGGTGGGAACTTCATAGCATGTACTAAGCATCAGTGAGGGACAAGCAAGGGGACAAATGATATTCCTTCACATGACGATAGAAGTAGAAAGCCCAGGCAGCTTGTTGATGCTTCTTATCCATGGACATTAACTGAACTATGAGGATACACTATGAAGGACCATGATTTGGAGTGAACAAATTTTTATGAATGACTGATGAATCTAATTCCTAATTCATTATTTTGTACCAAGCCAGTAAGCATAATTTCTTCCATATTAAAATGTTTGACACCTTCCAACCTGGCTCACAGAATGTTTGTTGAAGTTAGTTCAAATAAAAGTTTAATGGTGATGATAATGTTTTAGCGATTGGTGCGGTTTAATGACTTCTAGCTCCTGGATTATTTTTTGTGAACCTCAATATGTTCAAACAACCATGAGTTTACAGTGCATTAATTATTTAATTGACTAATTTGTTGTAAGCCTATATGTGGCATATGTTGCTTTTTAGCTTGTTTTCCAAATTTCTTTTTCTAAGATATTTAATTTTTTTTATTTTTATTGATTTATTTGAGAGATAGAGACAAGGCAAAAGAGAAAGAAAGAGTAAATATGATCACACTAGGGTCTTCTGCCACTGCAGATGAACTCCAGATGCATAGACAACTTTGTGCATCTAATTTTACGTGGGTACCTAGGAATCCAATTCAGGTCTTCAGGCTTTGCAAGCAAGAGACTTTTAACTGCTGAGCCATCTCTCCAGCCCCTTTTTTTCGTAATTATCTGTGTTGTCCAAGCACATAATACAGACAAGGTAAAAGCCAACTCTGATCCATTCTCATGTGATATAAATTAATGCTTCACTTCTTTCATCACATGGTCCCATGCCAACCCATTCTTCTACTTCTCAACTTGGGTCCAGTGTTGTCAGTGGAGTGACTACAGGGTCCTCTGACAACAGTATGCATCTGGTTTTGTGGACCAATCAGCTGACTGGTTCATCAGTTTTCCAGTCTGTGGACATCTATGGTTGGACTGCCCAGCTATAACTTTTGGGCTGTTTTAATAATTTCTTCTTTCTCTGGGAGCCCTGTCTCTATGAAAATATTCATCATTTTTTTATTAACTAGATATTGTTGACTACTCCAAATGGGATCCAGAGTTGCTTATATTAATGAAGTGGAGGCCCTGAAGAATTGTTCTTTATAAAAGGTGATTAGAATACTTTTCTTTTTGGGAACCTAAGAGCAAATTCTGAAAAATAAAATTGCCTATTTACTATGAATAAGCACAAATTATTATAATTTTTAACTAAAATCCCTTATGGGAAATGTACCCAGTCACAGTACATTGTGGTATCATAGTGTGGTCCCAGATTTTTATTAAAATCAGTGTGTACCCTTGGGCATTATTTATTTCAATATGTTTAATTTCATCATCTCTGTAAAGCATGCATTATTTGCATCTGAAGTTAGTTTGTAGATTTTTAAAAATCATTTCTCTTTTTAATTTTTAATGTTTCTTCAAATTTCAAAATTGATATACCCACTTATTCCAATCAATGAAACAATACAGCAAAATCCTCATAATTTTCTTCCTAGCACTGTTTCTAATTCCACACAAATGTGGCAATTTTCACTCAGCAATACATTTGTACATTTTAACAGGCATTTTCCTTGAATTTACAGACATTTATAACATAATTACAAGTATTATTTTCCATGGCCTGTCTTAGAAAACCTCAATTTAAGTTGATTCTCTTCATATAATTGTTATGTTTATTGTTGATGATCTCAACATAGCCAGAAGGGTTAAGACAAATTACATATTCAATCACTTTAACATAGAGGTTAAATGTTTAACTGTAATTTAATTGGAGCTTTTAGCATAGTTATAGACATTTGATAAACAAAATAGTAGATGCTTGCAGAATTCTTGTTTCCTAGGCACCTAAAAAATCAATAGCCCCACTATAATGCAAGTGCCTTAGTGTTTATTTATGTTAGAGACAATATTTTGCTATATAGTCCAAGCAAGCCTGACCTTCAATAATCTTGCCTCAGCCTTCACAGTACTGTATTATGATGCTGGGAACATTGTGTATCTCTGAGTAAAAGAATCAAAGTGGACCCTGTCAAGCTTCCCAAAAATCAACTCCAAATGGATCCAAGATCTTAACATGAGATCTGAAACCCTGAAACTGCTACAGAAAAATCGGGGGAGTCTCTTCAAAATATAGAAGTGAATAAGAAGAACTGAATAGGCCTCATGCCTCCAAGAATGCAAGGTTAACAATCATTATTAAATGGTACCTCAAGCAATTAAAAATGATTGGAGTGATAACTCCGTGTTTAAGTGCATTTCTTGTGCAAAAAGGTGGGGCTGAGGGAATCTGAGACTGCCCAAGTTTGCCATAAACAGCTTGGCATAGCCTCGGATACTTTAATCCCAGTCCTTTAAAGGAGAGCAAAACCCAGAATCAGCTGGGCTGGAAAATCAACAACAACCGCAGCAACAACAACAACCACAACCACCAGCTGTTATCAGTAAAGAACTCATAGCTGAAATATGAACCAGTCCAATGTTCAGCTCCAGCCACCACAGGCAAGTGTCCTCTCCCTCAGGTAAGAGAATGGGGCACAGCAAGACCACATGTGCATGCATACACCATACCCACCATATGAAACACAAACACATACCACACTACATAATGGAAAATCAACCAAAAATCTTGTGCAAAGCAAAAGACTTAGTTAACCAGTGAAGAGAAAGCCAAGAGAATAAGATAGGGGATTGATATGTAGAATACAGAGAACTCATACATTGAAACAAATAATATAATCAAAATGGATATAAAGAACTAAACAGAGAAGTTCTCAATTATAAAAAAAAACAATACTAATGTCCAGTAAATATTTTAAAAAGTGTTCAACATCCTTGACCATCAAGGAAATGCAAATGAGAATTAGCTTGATTGTCCATATTCTTCACCTCTTCACAATAGCAAGGAAATGATGTCAGCAGTGATATCCATAAATTGAAGAATCAATATTGGAAATGTGTACAAATATAACATGGAATTCTATTCAGCCATAAAGAAAAATGAAATTATGCAATTTTTTGAAATTAATGAATCTGAGAAATTTTATTTTAAGTGAAATAACCCAGATATAGGAAGACAAGTACTACATCTTGTTTCTCATATGAGATTCTAGCTACAATCTTTATACATGTGTGCATAATTACATGCATGTGAGAGAGTAGATGCCAGGAGACTAGAAAGGACCACATACGTGGAAGGAACTAAGGCTTCAGGAAAGAAGGGCAAGAAAGTAGCAGATATGAAGTGATATTAAAATTAAAAAGAATACAGGAGACGAGGCAGAGAGGCAGGATAAACCAAAATTAAATACAAATAAAGAAGTGGGAAAATAATTTTGAACAACTCCTTCACAGATGAAAAATAAACTTGCACAACTTTCATGCAAATAATGAATCTTTAGTAAGGGAAGAGATAAACTAATATAATAATACAGAAGGACATGGCTTCAGAAAAGTTAAATGATTTATCAAAAGTCACTGAAATTGTAAGGCCACTGTCTGGCTTGGTTTTCTAACTGGAAATACATCTCATCATGTGGAAATCATAGATAGCAAACTCTCAATAGAATATTTTATAGTAGAATATAGCTAATTAACAGGTTTCATCTTATGGAACATAAACAAATACATATTTTCAGTGATGTTCCTATACAAGTGAGCTAGGCAGCAGAGTCAGTTTCTTCATTTACAAAGTATTTGCTTTGATTAGATGACACAGTAACACATGTTTTTAAACATCTGTTTACAAAGTTGTTAACTACTTTCATCAACCAGTTCTCCATTTCCCCAATCATCACTGAGCCATTCTGAGAGTAGAACATAAAATTTATTTTATAAAAAAATGATATAGATATATCCTTATGATTATCTCTACCTTCATGGAATTTAAGTTTCTTCATTCAATTTATTCCTCATATATATATATATATATATATATATATATATATATATATATATATTTGAGGGCTTAGAGTGAAAATATCTGTGTTTTTTGTTTTTATTTTGATTTTAATATATATTTATTGTCCATAAGGAGTTACATTATTTAGTGGGCAAACAATAAATTGTTATCCCCAATTCCCTAATGGCCCTCCCAACCCCAATCAGCAGGCTATCCTCCTCCATGGATCATCTGGATCAGTCCTTGTGGCAGGGGACCATGGATAGCCTAGTATTCAGCCAGGTTCTCCTGGCCCAAGTGTGTTGTTACTGAGGGGTGCCATGCCTCTAGTATCCCCTACCACAGCTCTCACAATCTTCCACTCAGTTCCCTGAGTCGTGGTGGGTGAGTATTAAGGCTGCTTTAATGTTGTGAGCTTAGGGGTCTTTGTGTCGAAAATTGTTGGTTTCTGTCACCCTGGCTTATCCTGTGTTGATTGAATGGCTGTGGCTGTGGGTCCCTTGTTCGTCCTGTCATTCTCTGTGGGATTCCATATGGATCCTCCAGGATATGGCTGTGGTGGCTCATCTCTTGCCAGGATCTCAGCTATCTGCGGATGGTCGGATGGTAGGATTAGATGGGCCACAGCTCTCACTGCATCCTGAAAAATACAAACACAATCTCATCGGAGAGTGAGATCAGTCTAGGTTAACAAATATACACAATTCTGGATTACCTAGATTATATTTTTAGTAGCCTCCCCGTCAATTGCTCCCATAGTGCATCTTTTCTTGTGAGCCCAAGAATATGTGATCTGGTGCCTATCGCCCTGAATCCCCAGTTCCAGTCAAGGGCTCCCCCTCCCTAAGTGGAATATTTGGCCGAATTTAAAAGTTGTTGATTATCTCCCCTAGGCCCAGGCTCCTCCATTGCATGAATGCTCTTTCTTTGTTCACTGTTCTCTCCCAGTAGGAGGTATGTTCAGCATATTCATGGCCACAGACTGTGTTTCATGCCAGTAGTCTTTGTTTACTCCAGATGTTGATCAGCTTCCCCTGGCAACTTGTGCAGTGCCTTCCAGCAATACACTTATTACCACCTGGGGGCTGGTTACCATTCCAGACTTTGAAGGGTCTCTCAATGCTGATCAATGGCTTTCTGTGCTTTCTTCAGCAACAGGGTTTTGCTTCAGGCCTGGGGAGGACATTCGAGGGCTTTGACATAATTCTGTCTTGTTTTTGGAACCTCATGGGTCATTTTGGTAAACAGCTCAGTGAGGGAAGGAACTGGTACCTGGGACCAGGGATTGTTGGACTGATCAATTATTCACAGGCTTAGACTCTCTCCCTTACTACTCATGGCCCCTCTTGCCAGTCGATGCCTGCTACTTGATCAATAGGTTACATTATGCTCATGAGGATTTTATGTTTTTGAACCTAATTTGGTTTAGCTTCATGCTTAAGCTGTTCCCCTCCCTCCATCCCTTACCCCTCATTCATTTTTAAAAAGCCATATTTCTTCACTGATTTGAAGCTTTACTCTCACTGAAGTTGAGCAGATGTGCCAGATGATTGAGAATTAAGTAGCAGGATGTTGGAAGTTCCATACAAAGAAAATGACGTGTATAATCCTTGATGAAATAGAATGAAACATAAATGGGAGAGAATGTTGCAACATTTCAAAGCTAGTAAAATAATCAAAGAAAGAAGGATCCTCATGAGGACCTTTATTAAGTTCAAAAGTTATGGTAAGATAAGCCTCACCAAATTTAGATGTCCTTTGGAATTACAGTGTAATTTTAAAGGAGCTTCTTTTCTTTTGTCTTTTTGCAGACAAAATGACTTAGTATTATGAATACCTTTGATATTTATGTCATGATGTTCTTGAAAGTAAACTGTTTTTATAAAGCTCTCCACATGGCTCAATATTGATCATACATGTTTATTAAATTGACATGTATGCATCAATAGTTTTGATTTTGGTATTGTAGGCTTTGGTTTGGGTAAATCATAATGATCTTGGTAAAGTGACTTTAAAAAAAATGAGAGTAGAATCACTTAAAATCATTTGTTAACCCTCAGCTGTTCCTACAATGGGGCACACAAGGAGCCCATTGTGACTTAGTCCTCTAATCACGTGCAGTTGTGGAAAAGCAATGACCATTTCCTTTTTAGAAGCAAAGAAACTGAAATTGGGTCTTTGCTCATGTAGCTTAACTAGTGGATCCTGATTCAGAGTGTCTGGGTCAATATTATATTTTGTAATTGTGGATGTAGCAGGTAGAATTCCATCCTCTATAGCCTTAGACAAATCAAAGTAGATATTTTAAGGGGACAGCCAATTCCAGTGCCCAATTCACATGTATCTCCATACTGAGGGAACCTTAATATTTATTTTTAGCTCCATAATACAGTACATCCAGCTGCCTATCTAAATGTGCCAAATGGCAGAAGACTGACAATGTCTTAATAATTGATTCTTTATCAACGTTTGTTTTTTATATTTGAATTTTATCTCTGCGAGTGAACAAACACATGCATATACTAATGCTACCTTTTCTTTTTTTGGCAGTGAACTTTGACACATTAGAAGGGAGCTGTGATACTACTTTTTTGTCTCTATTTGAACAATGAGGTCAGTCACTTTAATCAAACTGGTCTTTCTGGTGGGCAATAGGCTCAATTATACTTGGGATCCATATATACAGTTGCAATTACTACTGAAGTCTAGGCCGGCAAAGTGAAGTAGAAGTATCGGTTTCTCAAAAGGATCTTACTTTAAGCATAACTAGCCAGACACATTCAGAGATGCAAGATGAGTGTCCCCACCAGAGAGGAAGTGAGCCATGCTTTACAGACTCAAATGTCAAAGCCTTCCATTATAGTTAAGAAAATTAATATAAAAGAAGGTCATATGCCAACATTCTGGTTTATGAGAATATATGATCTCTATTAATCTAAATAATTGAAATTTTGGTGCCTTTCAAAGTTTTCATTTTACAAGGGAATTATCATTCAACACATTGAATATTGATAGGGTATTTTTAAAACTTATACTGATTAAAATTTGAATTTTGTACATGAATAGATTAATTCATATTTCCATAATTACATAAAGATATAAATAAATAACTTATTCTTAGCTCTTTCTTGGCAACTTATAAGACACTTGTGTGAAAATTTAAGCAACCTTCAGAAAAATTAAAACATGAAATAGAAAATTTCATTTTGATAATTGTAAATGATTTAAACTTGTCATAATTGTGTTTTCATTCCACTTTTGATTTTTATTATGGATTAGCAAAACCTTGGCAACCAGTACATTTGATTTTTTTGTTTATATTTTTACTAAGGTCTAAGGAAGCAGATTGAGCGCTCTTGCAAGGACAATGGGTACCCATGAGAATTATGTCCCTCTTCAGTAGTATGTCTGATAAATGGTCTCTAAGGTGAGATAGCTAATGGTGAAACTGAAAGGCAAAATTAGAATATTTGCATTTTGTAATCTATTTAAAGAGTAAATTGCCAAAATGCATATTTCCCTTACAAAGTAATAAATCACTGGCTTAAGAAAAACACGTCTTGTGTGCTGCCTCTGATGTGTGTATAATGCGAAATATAATTCTGAAGCAAAACTCAAGAATTTAAAAGAGAAAACATGTCAAGACACATTTGGTGAGACAAAACCATCTGTGTAAGCTTTACTTCTAACAAATCTAAAAAAACCAAGTGTCATGGCTTGCTATGTTCTCTTCCAATACTATTTTATGTGTATTTTCAGATCTATTAGCATTTGCATGGGTAGAAATGTGTGCATATATGTATAAAACAACACAAATAGTAAACACTGGAAACATTATGAACTTATACAAAGCCGGTTAAGTCCATTTGGTAGCTACAGTGGCCATGCTGCATTTTGTTTTGGTCTGTGTCAAACTTTGAAATTGCGACAAAGCAGGGATGCTATTTTGAACAATAGAGCAAACACTGTATCTTGGCATTCAAAGCAATGACCTTCATGACTGTGTTTACACATAGTGGCTGAGTGATTTCAGACATGTCACTTAAGCTTTATGATTCTTGCTTTCTTTATATAAGATGAATAACATTTTCTCTAAGAAATACATTATAGGAAAGATGAAAAATGAAGTGAATATTAACACAATGCCAAAGTCATGTCTTTAATAGAAAGGCTTATTTTAATGTTTCTATTGACATTAGGTAACAGTAGAATACAGCATAACTATTATGAGAATTAATAAAAAATAAGTTATAATGCAGACATCATTTCTAAATCAACATTCAGCAACTGAAAACTTCAAAGAACATTTAAGGTTACCTGATAAAACAGGCATTTGGTTATTATAGCAGCTGTTTTATTCATGTTAGTTGAGCAATCCTGAAAAATTTCATGTGACATTTAAACCAGAGTGGAGGAGTTAAGTGTGAATCGAACTTGTATTTTCCAAAATAGGTACCTGATATCCTTACAGATTTTGTGGATACAAATAATTTTTCAAAGTTTATTTGCACTAGACATATTTTTCTTCATGCAAGACACATTTAAAGGTTCTTATTACAACCATTTTTTTGCAATGACTTTTTTGTTTACCAATAACTTTTTTTGTTACCAACAGTATGTTAAATGTTCAAAAATTTGAACATTTCAATGGTGAAATGATTTTCCAATTTCATGTGAAAATATCCAGGATAAATATCTAGTGAATAAAATATGTGTGTATATATATACAATATGTGTGTATGAAATTTGAAAATCTATATTATCTATATTTGTTATGAGAATTTTGGAGACATGATAAGAATATTCCCCATCCTGTCCTATGAGATGGATAGTTTCAGAGAATCTCTTGATGTCCTGTCTGCTCAATTCTGAATGGTGAAGATACCATGCTGTACTAGGGATCATTTCAGTCAGCACACATTGACATATAGCAGATGCAAAAGAAAGTTCTAAACTTTTTTTTTTCTTGAAAACGGATTAAATTTCCCATGAAAAGTTATCTACCAGGAGGAAGGAAACATTCTTTAGTTGAGAAGAGAGACACAGCAGAAAAACTGAATAAACAGAATTTGTAAAAGCCTTCTCTCCTTGATCCTTCTCAAACAATCCAGAAAATTTCTACAAGTGATTTCTCTGCGTTTAAACTATTATGGAAATATTTGTGTTTTGTTACTTCTGTGGCTCTTTCTTTCCTTGCTAGGATTCCCTTGTTACTTAAAACTTAAATTTCATACTTGTATCTTGATCATATAAAATTCCAGTTTATTTATCTGACCTATTCGGAGCTCCATGGGTTTGAGGTTAAGTTCTCATTCCAGAAAAAAAAGGGAAACTATTTTCTTTACTGATAATCATAATGACAGAGTGTCATTGGTGCACTGTGAGGTATACCTGTACTGGGTAAGAACAGATTCTAATACAATGGTGTGGTGTGTTGTCTAAACCTTGAGAAGTAGGAGTCTGATCAAGCAGATGACACAGTGTTCAAAATATTCTCCATATGCCTTGGATATTTGTAATTTGATGATAATTCCAATAGAATTTCATGAAACAACTTTTCCACCCTCCACAATGAGAAAGTAGGCTCATACTATATACTTGTATTTTCATGAAATAAGCTATCACTTACTGGCATCCTGAGACTCTGATATTCCTGTCCATTCCTCCCAATCATGACAACTCTCATGCTTTGTAGCTGTGGCTGCTGAATCCATTGCCTTGACTATTGGACCCTTCTATTTTTCCACTCCATGTAAACATGCCAATCAATTTAGTTCTTGTTACAGGAATACTTTATTATCTCTGTAGAATAATTGGCATTTTCATAGTGTTTCATAAAAAAACTGTTCATTTGCTTATTGGCAGATTTGAATTAACACCCTTTTCTTTTTCTATATATAAGTGGTTTAATTGTTTTGTTTTGGCTTTTATCAAATTTGTACTTGTTATTGTAGGTTCTTAATTCTATTCATGTCGTAGAGGGATTTTCAAATTCAGTTTTTTAAAAAGTACTGTTTATTGTTTACAACATTTTAAATTTCCCTCATTCTCCGTACTCATGAATAGAAGAAGACCTTGAGAAACATCTAGTGGAAATAAATATGGCAAAACTTGGGAAGATGAGTGGGTATTGATTGGTTTAACTTGCACACAAAAGGTACAAATATACAATAAAAAAGCTTGAGAATAAACCAACTGAATAGAAATGGAGAATAAAATGGGCAGATTTGAATACAAAACCACATTCACATAAATTATGAAAATATTCTTGCCTTTTCATTTAAAAAGATAAATGCAATTATAACTTTATATACAAAATATTACATATAAGATAGGCAAAACATTAAAAAATTACTTAGTTCCATGTGGGTCAGAAAGCACTTTTAAAAGGCACTTGAGCCATGATTCTTAATCTCAAAATGGATTGATACTTCATGACTTTAATTCCAGTTTGACAATGAAGCACTATTTACAATGTTAGAAAGACTTAAAAATATCCTAAGAATTCAACACTAAACAGGAGGCAAGCAAACAATTGGAAAAAGTAATTCACTTTGATGTATTTCCACCTTAATAATAGAGCTATAGTATTAATTGATATGGTTGTGGGGGGTGTTTGCATGTGGTGATTTATATGTCATACTTGAATTGTTCAGAATGTTAATCAAAAAAAGTATGGGACCCAACATTTGATATTAATAATTAACATTAAGCAGTACTGTTAAATTTAAAAAATAGGCAAATTAATGTGTACTATTGAAATGAAAGGAAACTTTGATATTGTTGCTTAAAAAATCAAGTGTCAGAGAAATATTAAAACCAAGTACATAGGATTTTTTGCCCTTCTTTGTAATATGTTGGCCCCAACAGAAAAATCCAGTGTTCTTCATCCTTCCTTACTGGTCTCCAGTAATGGGTTCTCACTGTTGTTATTTTGGTTATGGTGCTTGAACTTAGCTAATTTTTTCATTCATATAATTGTTATGTTCTTAGTTGTGCTTAAAAACGGAAGTTAGACTCCCCTCAGAATGCCATCGATCTTCATTGAGAGTCCCAGCAAGGTCTGGAATAGTAACCAACCCCCGGATGGCAGTTAGTGAAGGGCTGGAGGGCAATGCACAAGCTGCCAGAGGAAGCTAACTGGCGAAACAGACCATTGGCATGAAACATAGTCTGCGACAATGAATAGGCTGGTTACAGTTCCTACTGGGAGAGAACAGCAAACCAAGAAGGAGCAATTGTGCAATGAAGGAGCCTGGGCTTGGGGGAGACAATCAACAGCTACTAAATTCGGCCAAATATTCCACTCAGTGAGGAGGAACCCTTGATTGGAAATGGGTATTTAGAGCAAAATGCACCGGATCCAATACTCTTGGGCTTCCAAGGAAAGATGCACTATGCGAAAATCTGACAGGGAGGCTACTAAAAATAGAAACTAGGTAATCCAGAATGCTGTATATTTGTTAACCTACACTGTTCTCACTCTCCGATGGAGATTGTGGTTGTATTTTTCAGGATATAGCAAGTGAGCTGTGGCCCATATAACCCTACCACCCGACAGCAGGCAAAAAGCTGAGTTCATGGCAAGAGTTGATAGAATCCATATGGAACCTTGCAGAGAAGGTCGGAATGAACAAGGGATCCATAGCCACAGCCATTCAACCAACTCAGGATAAGCCAAAGGTGTTTGTGTTTTTCAGGATACAACGAGAGAGCTGTGGCCCATCTAACCCTACCAACCCACCATAGGCCGATGGCTGAGATCCTGGCAAGAGAGGAGCCACCACAGTCATATCGTGGAGGATCCAAAGGGAACCCAGCAGACAATGACAGATGAACAAGGAACCTATAACCACAGCCATTCAATCAACACAGGATAGGCCAATGAGACAGAAACCAAGGATTTTCGACACAAGGACCCCTAAACTCGCAACATTAAGGCAGCCTTAATACTCACCCACCACGACTCAGGGAACTGAGCGGAAGAGGGGGCGGAAAGATTGTGAGAGCCGTGGTGGGGGAGATGGTCCAGAGGCATGGCAC
>PVHP010037396.1:4997-16591 GCA_004024765.1 Zapus hudsonius
GAATGCACCACTTTGTGCATCAGGCTTTACATGGGTACTGGGGAATCAAACCAGGATCATTAGGCTTTGCAGGCAAGCACCTTAACCACAGAGCTATCCCCCCAGCAGAGATTCTGAGGTGACCAATTGACTCACAGCTCCAGAACACTTCCTACTATAACCCCACACCACTGCTCCTGGGCAAATGCAAAAGCAAATGATTGTCACAAACCTTTATGGCAAAGCAAATTATTTCCTAGGTCTCTCCATGTGGCAGCCATTCAAGTAGATTCACCTAGCCCTCCTCAATTACCAATAGTTTCTCCAGTGGTTTCAAAGCTACTTCATACACACGTGGAGAGGCCAGCATAGAAGGTGATGGCTCAACGGAGCTTCCACTTAGGCAGTTAGACTCAAGTCAACAGAGAGCTTTCTTCTTTCTGGGAGAGTAGAGGGAGGTGTAAGGTCGGAGTTCAGGCTACACCCTGATCCTCTTCCCCAACCAGCCTCAAGAGAAGTATCAACAAGAGTCAAAGATAAAGGCCCAAGGGATTATCCTTCCTGATCCTGAGAGCATGTGACCACCTGAGCCCTCCACCCAACCTCATGTGACCACCTGGACCCCAACCTGAACATTTTCCCCTTAAAAGCCCTGATCTAAACCTGCCTCGTGTGCTTTTTGCCACCTTTGGTGAGAATAGCCCAGCAGCTCGCTTTTCCTCCTATTAAAACCTTTCCTTTCAGAGTGGTCTCTCGTGGTTATTTCCATTCTAACAGGAGGCTTCACAGAAAAGATGCTATTTGAGTTGAGCCTTCAGAGACATTCTTAGAATTAACAAGTTGAGGCAATGGTGATGAGCTTGGGTGTGTATTCGTTACTTTACTCATTTCTGTGGCAAAACACGACATGAACAGTGCAGGGAGGCTGTTTATCTCCTGGTGTACAGGCAGCAGAGAGAAAGCAAGGAATTGGGGTCTGGTTATAACCTTCAAAGACATGGACCTGGTAACCTACTTCCTTCACAGAGAGTCTACCTTCTAAAATCTCTAGCACCTCTCAAAATGGTGCCATCAGCTGAGGATGAACCCGTGGGAGACATTTCATATTTAAATGTCTTACACAGGTATAAGGTCTACAAAACTTCAGATCCTATCTCATTGGTAAATGAGCATCGCCATGAGGTTCTTCTGTTAATCATGCTGGTTAAGTCCTGCCTTCTTGCTCCCTCCCCTGACACAGGCATTCACACGTGATCGTGAGCATAGGGATTGTGCTTTAGAAAAGAATGAGAAGAAGCAGTGTTCAGTGAGGAAGGGACAAAAAGTGGAGGGGGGTAAGGCACACGAAAAAACATACAATCATTTTAAAACTAGTTTTGAGAGCTCAGTAGAAAGAGGAGAGCCCAAACAAAACCCCTGTTCACCAGAGGGTAAACAAACAATTGATTCTCCAAATGGTTTTGCACGTGCAGGGGCAGAAGAGAAAGAAGAGGGAGGATGCTAAGTGATGTCCAGAGCTGTTTGGAAAACTAGGGTACCTGGTTAAGCTTAGGTAAGACATCAAGGTTGGAAAATCCTGGAAATAAGTGGGGTGCACATTTTTTACATTTCCATATACAATGATTTTCTTCAACATATTATGACCAACACATAGGTTCTCATGGTAAGCACACAATGAGCACAATGAGAAAAGAAGAGTTGAGAAAAGTTTACTACCTGGAACAGAAAAGGAAAGCACAAGGGGTTATTCAGAAAGCAGTGCCTTCCAAGAACAAAGGAGGCATAAAGATTTTATTCTAGGATCCTACTCATATCCATATAGGGAAGCACTTTGGAGCTGGACACATTATTGAGCATGCTCACTTGAGGTCCTAGTTTAAGGGTTGGGAGATGGCTCAGTGAATAAACCACTCACTATGCAAGCATGAGTATCTGATATCAGGTCTTCAGACCCTTCATAAAAAAGCCACAAGTTGTGACAGACTTCTGAAATCCCAGCATGTCTGTGGTGAGATGGGGGAAAAGGGGGAGGAGAAAGGACAGAATCTTCCAGAAGCCTGTGAACCAGCTCACTGGGCACACACACCAAACAAACAGAAGGGCATAGTGTAAAAAAAAAATCACATTCCTGGGTGTGATTAGCTCAAGTTCATGAACTGCCATGCTTCTGGGCATGCTCACAATCTTTTTCCCAAAAAGATTTTGGCTGAAGCTAAGTGAAAGGACACCAAGAGCATATTATCATAGGAGTTTGCCTCACCTTGCTGCTAACTATCCAGCCTACCAAGTGCTAAGCATTATTTTATGCTCCAACATCCAAGGAGCAAAGAAAGTATCTCTCTCCTCAGGAAGGCTGCATCAGAGCAGAGCATATAAGGCTGGAGAGATGACTAAGTCTGACAACTCGAGTCCAATTCCTCAGTACCCACATAAAGCCAGATGCACAAGGCAGTGCATGTGTCTAAAGTTCATTTGCAGAGGAAGAGGGCTCTCATTCTCTCCAAAATCTCTCTCGTTCTCTCTGTCTCTCTGTCTCTGTCTCTCTCTCATGCATAAATAAATAAATAGAAAATGCATAGAAGACAAGTGCAAGTATAAAATATTAATCAAGCAGAAAATAGCCAATGAGAAAAAACACAGGCAGTGATAGCAGTTTTAAATAAAATAGCCATGTCATGTGAGGACAGGCTTGGAGGTAGGTAGTGAGCCTGACCAAGAACAGAAAAAAGAGCATGTCAGGCCAAGGGGTCAGCCAGGGCAAAGGCCAGAGTGTTTGAAGAACACACCGTAGACCAGTACACTGGAGAAGAATTAGCCTGTGCATAGGAAGCAGGTGCTACTATTCTTGTTCTCTTGTGATTACACTGTTGGCATAACTGTCAGCATTTTAAGTTTGCTTCAACTAGAGGTAGATAATGTACCCTATATAATCTGCTTACCCAGGCATGCAAAACTTGAACTGCAGTGCTTTGCAATGAGCTGAAAAGGAAGCAAGGTGCCAGGCTCACTGTGCTTCCCTTCTGCATAGTGAAGCCATCATTCTCCTTTCAGGAGATGTCACACATGACACCACAGGATTAAGGGTGCTGGTGTCAATCCAAATATTGATATTACAAACACTGATGTCTTGTCTTTTTTTTATCACAGTGAAATCTAAATATGTTCTTCCAGCCAGTGGTGGTTTTGATGTAAAATGTCCTCCGTAGCTTCAAGTGTTTGTGATTCCAGCAGGTGAAGCTATTGGAAGGTGGAGCCTTGCTGGAGGAGGTGTATTGCTGTGGATGGATCTTGGGTTGATTAGTTTAGCCCACAGTGTGTTCACAGCTGTTCATAGCTGGCTTGCTCTTGCTGTTCTCTTGTGCAGAAGGATATGGGCCAGTTGCCGTGATGAGACTTCCTCTTAAACCTGTAAATTTGAAATAAATCCTTTCTTCCCATAAACTGCTTCTGGTTGAGTAGTTTATCTTAGCAATGAGAAAATAACTACTACATAGCCCCTCTTCCTCCTCTTCCCTAACCTGTGTGGCCCTGACAAAGATGTCCTTGCTCTGAAAAAAACTCTATTATAAAGGGCCTGAGTTGTCATACTGAGGCTGGGGTGTGTCGCAGGGAAAGATCTCTGGACTCCATTGGGGGAGCTTTTTTAAAAAAATGAATTACATATAATAGGGCCAGAAGAGTGATCCAAAAGACACCGCCTGAGGAGAAAATTTAAACATAAATTGAAGCCATGTGCCCCAAAGCTACTGTTGGTGCAAAAGTAATGAGAGAGAACTGTAAGACTGGTATAGAGCTATAAGACTGGGGTTTCAGTCAGGCAATGGTATTTAAGATGGGAGTTTTTCTGATACTGAAACTCAAGACTAGAATTTAATTCCTTGTTATTTTATACAAAGGAATCTCTGCAAGGTCCAAGTTGTAAAGTGTATGCCAGAACAAAAGCTGTAGAAGAAGACTTTGATCACTTGGTGTCTACCTCTCATCCTCAGTCCAGAGCACTCAAGCCTGTTGCCCATAACTCTCCCAGTTCTAGCGAGGAAGGCGCCACATTCAGGGGAGTCCTCTTAGCATCAGGCAAACCTTGGTGATTGGTGGCCTGACTCCCAGATTGTATGGCTATCAGAGGATTTGGAAGAAGGAGAGTGTCAGAAGAGAAGTGAAAGAGTTTGATGCTCTTGTAAGTCTTGAAGACTGCAGAGGAATTGACTGGGACAATGAACCTATAACGGTGGAGCTAGGGATTACAATTTAGATAGTGCCCAGCAAATTCCAATGTACCTCAGAACTTAAAGGTGTCCCCGAATTCTTGTCTATAAAGTTAAAGGATAAGATATAGTGGGAGACTTTATTCAAAAGAAAATGGGAAGTTACAAAGATCTCCAGCCACCAGTGTGGAGAGAACACGTGGGAGAGGGTTTAGCCAAAATCTATGCTGAAGAAGGAGAGATAACAGAGGGCTCCCACCATGAGGAAAAAGGTTCATGTGGGAAAAATCTTGAGTCCCCTTACCATCCTAAGGCCTGAAAATTTAGAAGTCCTTCTTCTAGAAAGCCATATGGAGGGAAGAGGACGGGACTTTGTTTCAGTGAGTTTTAAGCTTGGCCAGGTAAGTCAGAGAGACAGCTGGTTGGTCCATACATGACCAATCAGTTTTAGCACCTAGGTTTAAACTCTAGTTAGAGACACCTCCCACTCAAGGGGATGGGAGTCTATGGAACTTGCCTGAAGGAGTTAACTATCACAATATCCTCTCTGAAGAAATAACCCTAACTGCTCTTAGGGTATTGGGGTATAGAATAAAAAAAATCTCCAGAAAAAAGTACATACAAGTTTAAGAAAAAAAATCAAACAAGAATATCCATTTTCATCCTGCAGGAGAAAAGGCAAATCTCTGACTGGGGAGGGGTTAAGGAGGACCTGGCAACATTGGGGGTCTCTCTCCTAAACTCCCACAAACCATCTGAGATTGCTTCCTCTATCAACTGGCATAGTGGAACTCAAAATACAAATGAAATGCAACATGGAAAAACACAACACACTGCATAGTTAAGTGGGTTTTTTTTCTCTCTCTCTTACACACACACACACACACACACACACACACACACACACACACACACACACATACCTGGAAGGATACATCAAAGGAAATGAGTTTTTAAAAACCCTAAAATGGAAAAGGAAGAAACACCTTTTGTCCTTTTAATCCCAGCACTGAGAAGCTGAGGATTGATGTGAGTTTGAGGCCAGCCTGTAGCTACAGTGAGTTCTAGATTAGACTGGCCTATAGTGAGACCCTGTCTAGGGGGGAGGGGCAGGGATGAAAAAAAACTGAAAAGAGAAATTGGTTTAACTGCTGGTACAAAGTGTATATTTTTATTACTATAGTGTTATTAATAGATCAGCAAAAATAAGAGAATATGAGTATAAAAAAATCAAGTTGAGAGAGGGGTAAATAAGAATACTGACTAGAATATTAGTCCATTCCTATTGCTATAACAACACACCTACAACTAGGGAGCTTATAAAAGCCTGTGCCCAACTCTGGGGTAAATACTTCTGGCCCTGTGTATACTATTATAGCAAAATGAGCATGAGCTCACTGCCCCCTCCCCTATATTCATTGTTACATTCTGCAGACATTTATTGGCTTCAAATGGCCAGTATAGCATGAGGTGAGAAAATACCAGAGCTTTGAAGTTCTGTGAGACAAAAAAAGGATTTGCTTTAACTGTGATAAGGAAGTTAGGAAAAGATGAGGCTGGAGGATACCTGGGGAGGATTATCTGAACTTCCTGCAACCCATTGTAAATGTGTGAGTTACTAGGTGCTTGTAATTTACATGTCTAATGTCACATGTCAAACATCACATACACATCTCTGTGCCCTACTATAAAATCTCTTTGTAAGCAGGGTTCGGGGCCAAGACTTCTCTAAGCTTAGACCCCTGGGCCAGGGTATAAAATTAAACTCCCCTCTCCTCTTGCTGCAAAGGCTTTGTCTGTTTGTCACTGAGTATTTCTACAACATTTTGGAGGCCCCAGCGAGATTGGAAAACCATACCCCGTTTGTTGGGTAAAACGGGGCCACCACTCTGGGACCCTGCAGTCCACTGAGGCCATTGGAAACAGAGAAGTGCACACCGCCGATGTAATTCTGGGGTTTCCTTTCCATGAGGCTGAAAGAGAGGACTGCAGAGCCCCGGACTGGAACCTCCAAACAGCAGAGAGAGATGGGAGTCTGGAGCGGCTGTCAGAACCAGGTAGGATCCTCAGGGTAAACTGGATAAGGTGTCGATGCTGGCCTGATCCTCCGCAGGGTGGATAACTTTGGCATCGTTCCAAGATTGCAGCCCCCTACCAGACTGAAGTGATTCCAGTCACCAGGATGCTAGCTAGCTAGGCCAGGTTTTAATGGAAAATATTTCCACCAAGTTTTAATGAAAATTAAATAAGAAACTGTTTAATGATTGTGTTCTTGTCCTGTCTGTTGGAGTCTTGTCCTATCTCTGTATGCTGTCTTGTTTTGTCTTTGTGTCTGTACTGAGGACAGAAGGGCTAGACCGCCTTTCAGCTAGTCTGTAGATGGTAGTTCCTTCTGAATTTATATTAACAGTTCCTATAAACCCTGGTCTCTGAATTTGCCTGTTCACTGTCTTTTGTCCCGGGACTCTTTGTTTCTTAAACCTGTATGTTGCAGTATGTATGTATTTGCCCTCAAGCTCTGAGGCTACAGATTATATATTCTTTACTGTGCAGGAAGTTTCTGTCTTTATGAAAGTTATGTCTTTATCATATTGGGTGAGTCTGTCAGCAAGCCCACTGTTTTAGGTTGCATGATCACTGACTCTAAGAAGGAATATTCAAGAAGATATGGTATTAATAATACAGTACATGGAAAATGAGAATTTTGATGGGTTTTATCCCCTTTCTGTATTCCTGCTAGCAGGGTGCATGCAGTCACCAATCTTTTGATTCCCTCCCATCTATAGAAGCTCCCTCTTTTGTCAGTCTCAGACAGAGACTCTTATAGACAGAGAAAATATGAGAAAAGGTTATAAAATAGGGAAGTTAAGGTCTGAGAAACCAGAGAAAATTCAAATCTCTCAATGACCAGGGAAAACAGCTTAGTTCAATTAGAACAAAAGCTTCAAGGCCAGAGTTCTTTCACCCCCACATACCTGCCTGAGAAAGGGAAATGGGCTAAGCCCAAGGCCACCAAAGAAAAGAGAAAGACTGATTAAGCAATCAGAAATTCTGTCACTCCAAAGCCTGCCATTAGAAAAAAAAAGGTTAAAAAAGATATCAAGATTAAAATTTGTGAAGGCCTCTAAACAATATAGAGGAAATACTTAGGCCAAATCTGAGGGGGTCTTTCATGAAAAGTTCTTCTGCCTCTATGCTAATGGCAGAAGTTTGTTTTGTCTCCCTTGTCCTTTACAAACTGGCAATGGGACCTGAAAAGAGGAAACAGGCCGCAATGCAGCTTTCACTGTGAGATTTACCCCATTTTGCTGTGCTTCCCAGGGGCTGGGAATTGATCAAGAGAGACACTAGGGACAGATCCCAGAAGGGACCTAGAGACCAAAAAGGGGGGGGATCCCACTCCTATTGGGGTGTCTCCAGGTGCCAGTGTGGCTGCTGCTTTGTCCTCTCTACCCTTTCCTCCTCTGTTGGTGGATGTCAGGGCCCCTTTGCTCACAAGACCAGAGCCCACCCCTGGGGACATTCCTGATGGCTCTGCCTACTTGGCTTCTCTGCTTTACTGAACCAGGGAGACTGCAAACATGGGAAATATCAGAACGCTGAGCCTAGGATGAAAATGGGTGAGTCCCAAGTTGTTACAGACAGATGGAAACTTCTTATAAGAAGTTTGTTGTAACTGTTTTGAAGGTTGCTTTATCTACCTATGGCTTTATGGAACTGCTAACATAAAACAGCCTAAAGATTTATGCTTGAATTCAGAAGTATATTCTAACCTGCTTTCATATTTAAAACATGTTTTTCAGGGCTGAAGAGATGGCTTAGCCATTAAGGCATTTGACTGCAATGCAGAAGGACCCGAGTTCAATTCCCCAGTGCCCATGTAAAGCCAGATGCACAAGAGGGCGCATGTCTGGAGTTCATTTGCAGTGGCTGGAGGCCCTGTTGTGCCCGTTCTCTCTGTCTTTCTCTGTCTGCCTCTCTCTTTCTCTCTCTCTCAAATAAATAAATAAAATATTTTTTAAAAAACATGTTTTTCAGAGAGCTTAAGAAAAAGTTTCCAACATTAGTAAATGATAAATCTTATGTGTATATTATGGATAGATATTATAAGTCAAATTTAATCTACTCTTTTTTCAAAAGGTTATCTTAGGAAGCTTCTTAATGACATGAAACAGGTACTTATATTATGTTGTTATATTTAAAGCTTTATGGTATAGAATAGTCTGAGATTTGGCCTTTCCCACAGAGACTGATACATTAATAACCCCACTGAGAAAGGCTCTCAATGGAATACAGGAGAATATACATGATAATATAAAGGGAGGAACTAACAAATGATATGTTTGTACAATGGAAAATGTTTTTAATGAAAGTTTGGATGGTAATTATAATGTGATAAGTTGATTAGAAAGATAAACCAGAGGGAAAATTTAATGCTGGACGTTAAATGTTTGATGATACAAAGATAATTATTACACAATGGTTACATAGATTTTAAGGTAAAAATTTGTGAATAATGATATCAGCAAATGTAAACAGAAAGTTTAAAGATATATAGATATGATATAGAAGGAGACAAAATAGATAAACTGAATCTTAAAAGTTTTAATCAGACTCATTAGGATGGGAACTGTGGGGACTTCTGAAGTTGAACTGAATGTGTTGTATCTTACATCATGTATGATTATTTGGGGGGCAGGAGCAGACTGTAATGGTTTGATCCAGGTGTCCTCCACAAATGAGTATGTTCTGAACGCTTATAAGGATGAGAAATAACTTAGTTGGGACTTTTCCAGAAGCAGTTTGTATAAGAGACTTGCTATGTTCTGCCTGCCTGTGTGTCTTATGCAGAATTTATGCAGAGCTGCTTTATGCAGAAGTGGACTGATGTGAGCAGAAGGAGATAACACAGAAAGAAGGGAAAATCTCTGGGCTAAAACTGCTGCCTGTTCTGCCAGGATTGTTTGAGAGATTACAGCCATTGAGATTGGGCCAGGTGATCTGCATTTGGGCAGCAGGAAGAACGCGGACTCCTTTGAAGTAAGGGGCCTGAATGCTGAAGAAAGTTTCCTGTTCTCCAAAGTCAGTTTTATTCCCCTTAAATTAACAAGTTGGTAACCCACTTGGTACTATGGAGTATAACAAATACAGGAAGAGAAAATCTTAAGATTTATAACATGGTTTTTGCCACGGGCAGTATAAAGCAGATATGTTGGATTGCCTGCATGGTCTGATGGAGCCATAAGGATGAACTGTGGGTTACAGTAGAGACCCAGGGAATGCCAGGACTATGGATGCCTGCCATGGAAAGCTGCCAGCACCAGGAGAAATTCTCCCAGACTGTGAATAGCTAAACTAGAGGGGCAAAATTAAACTTTGGGAAACTTGTTGAAATGGTCAGATTATCAGACCTGGCGACAGAGTTTCATGTTATCTTGTTCATTTTAAATCTTATATTGGTTCAATCTGTCTTTGCCATGCCCAATACTATCTTTGCAATGTAAATGTTCTGTGCCCTTATGGGTTTACTGTTTTGTTATTAGAGTATATCTAAACATCATTGAAAACACTTGATGTTACGATGGTATTTTGCTCATCCTGGCTCTATCAGGTGTCTATCACTGATGTTAACATCTATGTCTTATAAAATAATTTAGTCATCATAATTTTGTTTTTAGGAAAACTGAGAAAACTCCCCTGCTCTGAGAACCTGCTAAATACAAATAATGTTGATAAATTCATATGAGCTTAATATATTCTAACAAACCTAAATTTTACTTTTATCTTAAACTAAAATGGTTCAATGGTTATGGTGTTTGCTTATAAAGTTGCTTTATGCAAGTCAAAATGTCTATAATATTTGATGGAGTCAGGCTGATTTAGTTCAACAAAGACTGGTCTTTGTTTTATTTAAATGTATGTAACCATTGTCTTAGTCAAAGTTAACTTGTTGGAGAAAATGATTTAAACTCTAGTTTCTTCAGGATGATTGGTACCTGCATAAGTGCACAGACTAGCAAGAGATGTTTTCAAAGATGCCAAAATTTTATGCTGACTTTTCCTATAATTCCTATAATTTCTGGGCCAAATCAATTGATTTAAAGTTATTTATAAGGTACAGTTTTAAGGATACTAACATGCTCTGCCTGTGATTTCAGCTGACAAGATACTTATATCTGTTTTCTATGTTCCAGAAGTGGCTTAAACTGTCACCTGACAACTAAACTTAAATGTTGATCAGAATGATTTTAAACCTATTTGCTATTCTCTAACCAGATCTGCTTTGTTAACTAGCTATGTTCTGTATTTCTTTAACTATGTTTTGCTAATCAGATGAGTATAATCTCTCTGAGTGATTAAAACCACAGGTAAAGGCCAAAGCCAATTGGAAACATCGGAATCAAAGGGATAACCAACATTTTGGTTCCTACTCCTAGGTCAAAGGCCACAGGAGATGATGGGAAACCTCTGGCTCCCAGCCTCTGGTGTTGCCTGACTTCCTGATCAGGGAAGACAAGAAAACCCAGAGATAGAATCCAAGTAAGTATATCTGTAACAGGAAATTCACATCAGGAGAGACTGATACTCCAGGCTTCCCAAGAGTGGGAATGCCACATGGAAAGTCACATCAGGAGAGACTGATACTCCAGGCTTCCCAAGAGCAGGAATGCCAGATGGTCAGCATGGTCTTGACTTATTCTAATAGATGACACAACGCTGAGAGTCATAGAGCTCCTCACAAGTCCCTAAGAGTCTCTCCTATAGAGTCATTACTGACCTCTGAAAATGCAATGTAATTGTTCACTTTGGCTGCCTGCATGGTCTTAAACACTCAGTAAGAGAATATTATGATGCTAACAGAGACTCAAATACTAGGTTATCTTGTCTTGATACAGGCTTACAGAAACCTATGCTTTCTTCTGCTTCTGTCCAGCCCTGATTAGTCAGCCACTGTTTGCTTTTAAATCGAATTGCAGAAATTGCCCTTATTGGTTATGCTTATCTGATAGTTAACTAATTTATACTAGTCCAATCTTTCTTGCTGTGCCTTATTATGAAACAAATCTGGAGCTCAACATTAGGATGATTTGGAGCTCTGACTGTTCAAACTTGTTGGTATTGGTAATGTTAGTCATTAACAATGTCTCTTTGCTTAGATTTAAAGAGTTGGCCAGATTCTTCTGCCATTGAGGGGGGTTCCCTTAAATTTATAACACAAGGGACCCACATACCCCTAAGAAATTAAGCCTATACTTATGATAATGATATATAGGTGTCACATCAGAGTCAAAAAGACAGCATCCTCAGCCAGTTGTGACAGCCAACGCATCGCCAGGAGTCTACAGATGAAGACTTGATGGACACCTGCCCCTGAGGAAGAGACCTCAGCTCTGCTCTAGCCTGACTGAA
>PVHP010037397.1:0-17425 GCA_004024765.1 Zapus hudsonius
GCTTGCCTGTAAAACCTAAGAACACAAGTTTGTTTCCCCAGCACCCACGTAAAGCCAGATGCCTAAAGGGGGGCATGCATCTGGAGTTCATTTGCTGTGGATGTGCTTTATCGGGATCAACTGTTTCACGTATCACTTCCTATGTTCTCCAAACCACAGCTTCCAGTCTGACCACTAAGGTTTTGAGGAAGAGTTATTCTCACCTTATCATCTTTATAGTAAGATGCAAATCTGGATCCAGTGCTGTGTGGCCTTAATGTTAGTTATAAAGTTGTAAACAGTATTCAAGCCCAATGCTCTGGTCTTCCAATGTGTTTATTACCATGAACTCATATCTTTGCTTTGAGAAAATAAACATACTATAAGAAATCGCTGCTCATCTTTGTGGTGAGGTGAGGTATCACCTTCATTCTTTCTGATTTGAAAATAGATGTACACAAATTTGACCATAAAACAAAGAAGAGAATATAGATAAAGGCTGAGGAGATTGCTAAGTGGTTAGGGCACTTGCCTGCAGAGCCTGCCGGTCGGGGTTCCATTCCCCAGTGCCCACATACAGCCAGACACACAAAGTGGCAACTGCGTCTGGAATTCATTTTCAGTGAATAGAGACCCTGGTGTGCCTTATTAACACATCCACGTATGACTCACATAAAATGCTAAATTTTTGGTAATTTGTCCTGATCTACTGCTTAGACTATCCCTGTGACATTTACTGTCTCTTTGAATGATAATAATCTACACAAGCAGTCACTACAACTCACCACACATTGTATAATGTAAAAAATAATCTCAGCATGACCTTCCTCAGCATATGAGTGGGAACTAGAATTCTAATTTTTATCTCAAACTTTAATTACAAGTTTAACTTATTAAAGACAATTAAGACAAACTATTCCCAAGCAGTTTTTTTCCTTGTATTTTTCTTTTATTTCTATGGATACAGATCAGAACCATCTTTATTGCAACACAACTGAGGGCACTTTGGTTACACATTAATTTAGTCAGAATGTATTACTAATTGGTGCGTTCCTCATTTTTTCTATATTTATTTATAGCCGCCTGAAGCACACAAGAGTCCCTGAGAAATGAGGTTTTTCATTTGTGTGTGTGTGTGTGTGTGTGTGTGTGTGTGTGTGTGTGCACGCGCTGGCATGTGTATTCTTACATTTTCTTTGAGCTTGCAGAGCTGTGTGTGGCACATGGGAGGCAACCGGAAACTTTTATGGTTTCCTCTCAGTCAAATGTTACTTGTATCATAGGTGATGAGCATAGGTAGTGAGTTGTCAATAATCCTTGAAGGTAAGCAAAGAGAACTACAATGTGTCCTACCTCAAATAAAGGCACCCTTCTGCCTCCATTCATCCAAAATATGTGGTTGACATAGGCCCCAAAAAAGAGACAATACTTTTCTTCATGGAACTTAAAACTTAGTGAAAGATAAAACAGCTATATAATTATCTATAATTGACTATAATAAATATACAATCACAAGTAGGAAAAAAGGAAGAACAGATGCACCGTGGCATGAGTATATACGGTAGAACTTGACTTACAGAGAAAGTTAAAGTGACATAAAAGAATTATTCTTTGAGATGATATAAGAAAGATGGCAAATATTCATCAAAATAATAACTCTAAAAAGTCCTTCTTTATATAGTTGCAAAGGGCCTGAGTAAAGGCCAGTGTAGTTGGAGAAAGAAAGGTGAAGACATGTGTGAATCAAGAGCAGAGTTTGAAAAGAAGGTTTAGAACTGACAGCCAGCACCTTGTCAGACACGTTAATAAATGGTGTGTTTATCTCAAGAATTACAAGAAGTAACAGAGGGGGAGTGATCTTTAAGGAAGAAGGAAAGGAAATCATATGATTAACTGCTTCGCTTTGACTGCGTGAGAAAACCAGACATAAGTGATGAAAGATAAAGCGAATGAGCACGTCTTTCTAACACCCACAGAGGTAGGCTTAGTGTGTATCGACAGAGTGAAATAAAGAAATTCAAGAAATACTCAGGAGACAAGGACATCAGGATTTGGGAGTAGATACAGAGTTGTGAAAAAGACTCAAAGTTGCTATTTGTCACTTATTTTCTGAGCTAGAGAACACTGCAGAAGAAGCCAGATTTCACCAAAAGAATACAGTTGGAGAGCAAGTGAATGCGAACAGGATACAAAAATACAAAAATAATAGCGGTGTCGAAGGGCTAGTGAAGCTATATATTCAGGAAACACTTGGTACTGTAAGGATGGGCACAAGACAGCCCCCTCCACCACATCTGGCCAGGATCCATGACAGATTCGGCCATCTAAACAAGAGACCCATTCTCACTGACAGCCTGACAGCTGGCACCAGGGACATGACAGACCCTGAGGACACTCAAAACCCTTCAAAACAGAAATTCAGAGGTTGCAGAGGGCTTAATACTAAAGCAGATGCATCTGCCAGTGGACAGGCAGCATTGCAGAAGAGGGGCAGAAAGACTGTAAGATCCACAGGGTGGGAAGGCATGTCCACAGAATTGTCCCCACTCCCTTCCCCCCAGAGACTGGCTGGTGCATTCAGGAGCCTCCAGGGAATATCAACGACCACACTGAGGAGGACCCTTAGTGGATTGGGGTCAGAGCAGAGGGGATGTGAATGTCATCTGATAGGTTCACAAAATACAATTCATAATAAGAATAAACAGTAGAGAAATAATTGGTGGAAGGAAGGGTTCCTAGAAGGGGGTATCGGGGGTTGGGAAAAAGACAGAGGGCCATGGGGGGGAGATGATCAAAATACATTGTGTACATACATCAAAACTGTCCATAAAAAGTTGAAAACCTAACCAACAGAAGATGATTCTAACAGTCTAGGTCCCAGACACTAAATACAAATAAAAGACCAAATATGAGTAAAAGCTAATGAGAAATCCACTTTTTCACTATACATTGAATTAAAATGTAGATACATTTAGAAAGTCATTTACATAGAGGAAGGAAGAAGACTATTTAGACAAAGATTTATTAGAAATTAATTTGTAATTTTCTTTTGGACTAGAATTATCTTTGCAACTTTAAAGTGCTCTATTGGATAATAGCCAATTTATGTTTTAGTAAATTAAAATCCGGAGAGCATCTTAAGCTTAGGGTGTGATTGAAGAGCAGGAAAGAGGAAAGCTTGGAGAGGACAGTGAAATTTGTTCCCTGTCTCAGCTTCCCGTTCTCAGTTCTGTCCTGGCACCAGCTTCTTGGAGTAAGAACACTGCCTAACCAAAGAGGAACCCACAAACGCATGAACGAGGAAGACATATTTGCCTTGAGCCTGGTGGTGACCATTGGCTGTTTACATTCCATGAAATATTTGTTGGGTGGTTTATTTTTTTCTAGAAAGCTTGTGGGAAAGGCTCTCTCTCAAATTAAAAAAATAAATAAATAAATGAAAAATAGCCTTTTTTTTCCCCCTTTAACCTTTATGGTTCCACATAAAATACCCATACCTGTGACTAAGACAGTTAGTTCATTACCCTGTAGTCAGAGTCAAACTTGAAGTCCAAGCCAGAAATCAAAGGACAGTCTAGAGGAAGATTAAAAGAATGTGGAGCCGGGCGTGGTGGCGCATGCCTTTAATCCCAGCACTCTGGGAGGCAGAGGTAGGAGGACTGCTGTGAGTTCAAGGCCACCCTGAGACTACATAGTGAATTCCAGGTCAGTCTGGGCTAGAGTGAGACCCTACCTCGAAAACCAAAACCAAAACCAAAACAAAACAAAAAACACAATAAAAGAATGTGGAATGACATAGTTGTGACACTAATTTTTAAACTCTGCAAAGTCTTATTTCCAAATTGCATTTTAATGAGACAATAAATTTCCACATTGCTTAAACCCTTTTAGTTTGCAGATTCTAAAATCATTTTCACATGTGTTCATTTCCTATAAAATTATATGTTTCATGGTCTTCCTATAAACTTCAGCTTTCTCATAATGATATACCAACAAACTCACTTTTGAATATAACACAAGTGACTGACAGGGCTGGCGAGGTGGTTCAGTTTTTAAAGGTGCTTGCTTGCAAAGCCTGAGAGCCTGGGTTCAATTCCCCAGTGCCCACTTAAAGCCAGATTCAAAAAGTGGCACATATATACCTCATTAGCAGTGGTGGCTACAGGTCCTATTCTCTCTCTCTCTCTCTGTCTCTGTCTCTCTCTTTCGCTCTCTCTCTCTCGTGTGTGTGTGTGTGTGTGTGTGTGTCTGTGTGTGTCTGTGTGTGTCTGTGTGTGTGTCTGTGTGTCTGTTGGCTTGCAATTAAATAAATATTTTTTAAAATGACCAACAATTTCTTTTAAGAACTCTGTCTTGAGCTATGTAAAATATTTGCTTAAAGTATGAGTTAAAACTTTATAGAAGACATCTTACAAAATATGACTTCTAGAATGCAAACAAACTCAGTAAACTCGTTTAAAACATCCTCACAACACTATTGGTAAAATATTACAAAAAGCATATATTTTAGCAGCATATATGCATACATATGTGTGTGTGAATATCGATATCTTCTTGGGAATAAAGGTATAAATTATTTCATTGAACTGCAATGGATTGATTGTCTTAAAATCTCATGTCCATAAATACATGCCAGTAACTAACAATAGTAAATAAGGCTCACTAACACTGTAAAGAATCTAGCACCCGAATTTTATTGACGTGATTTTTAAATTAAATTGTTAATTAAAAGAAGATTAACTGCAAAGAGAGATCTGCGCAAATAAATAGCAAGGGTAGAGGAAATGGTTCTCTCAGGTAAAGATGGAACCCCAGAAAACTGCAGCCCAGAGAAACTTACACCCCACCCGCATTGGGAGCCTTCCCTGTTCATCGTGGTGTAGAAAATAGTGCACTCACCTGAGATTGAGCAAGATGGTGTCCTCACACATCCTCTACCCTCAGCAAAAGGGATCTTAGTAGAACTATGCTTCCAAATTACTGCTTGTTAGCTTTAATCTTTTCAGTAACTACTTACAGAATTTTTTTCTCTTGTCATACTAGTACCTTTGAAATATCCTTATTTTTTTTGAGGTCGTCTCACTGTAGCCTTGACAGACCTGGAATTCATGATGTTGTCTCAAGGTGGTCTTGAACTCATGGCCATCTTCCTACCTCTGCCTCCAGAATGCTGGGATGCAAGGCACACACCATCATGCCCAGCAAAATGCCAGGGCCATAGGTCACCATCTTTTTTGTTGTTGTTTTGTTTTATTTTGTTTTTATTTAAGGTAGGCTCGCAGTGTTGCCCAGGCTGACCTGGAACTCACTTTGTAGTCCCAGGCTAGCCTCAAACTCTCAGTCATCCTCCTACCTCTTCCTCCCGGGTGCTGGGATTAAAGGTGTGTCACTTCGTGCCTGGCTTTTACCATATCTTGATTCTGCCTGTTGGCACACAGAGTCAAATACATTTGCCATCTCGACTTTTACATAGAATTAGCCAACCCTTTTTGCTTAGTAAGATTCCTGTAACATATACAACTAAAAACAAATGAACAAAAACCCTAAGAGCCTAAATCCCCTAGAATGCCATTAAAAACCATTCTGATTTAACCCCTTTGTACATTTCCTATAGCAGATTCTCCAGACATTCTACTGAGATTTATATATACACACAGATGTACAAAAAAGACTTGAAAAACCCAGTGTTCATACTGACACTATTATAAAAATAAAGAAGAGATTTAGCATGGCAGGCAACATTCGTTTCTTTGCAAGTGCTATAAAGTTTGTCACAGAGCTATTGCTTTAAAATAACCCAAATGTATTATTATCCTCCAATGGAGGTTAAGGAACTTAAATGAGAGTTAAGGAGCTAGATTCCTGGTGTTGGCAGGACAGTGCCAGGCCAAGGGCCCAGGGTGAGCCAAATGCTTCCCTCGCTCAGCTTCCACATACTTTGCTGTCTCGTTTATTTAATCTCTGTTGCCACGGTAATGGCCCTTCTACCTCCTACCTCCTCACATAATGTGAAGTCCCCTGTGACTACACTGAGGCTCTTAGCTATCCCAGGACAACATTCTCCATGTTCTTGGCCAGAGGGATTGTGATCTACGCTTCACTGAAGTGGTCTTCATTCCAAGGACCACAGGGCACACATAGACAGTAAGTCTCTTACAATCCACAGACTTGACAGAAAGCAAAGATGTTTATCCATTTATCATCAGGGACCTTGATTTCTTGAGACAAAACACTGAATTGAGATGTTTTTGAAATTTACCGACTACTTCATGAATTTTGGTGCTCTTATCTTTCCTGATAAGCCAGAATTACATCTTTTTAAAAAATATTTTATTTATTCATTTTCAAGCAGAGAGAGAGAGAGAGAGAGAGAAAGAGAGAGAGAGAGAGAGAGAGAGAGAGAGAGAGAGAGAGAGAGAGAGAGAGAGAGAGAGATCCAGGGCCACCACCTTGTGGGTCTGGCATATGTGGGTCCTGGGGAATTGAACCTGGGGCCTTAGGCACTGGAGGCAAGTGCCTTAACTGCTGAGCCATCTCTCTAGCCCAGAATTACATCTTTAAGAATTATTTTACTACAGATAAGCACAGGCTGATCTGGGAATCTACTTACAGGGGTGAACTTCCCCTGGATTTAATTTTTCTTTCCCAATATTTTGCATTGAATTTCCCTCTGTTCACTCACTTATGAGTTAACCTTTCATTTCTACACTTCTCTCATTTTGCTCAGATTATATATCTCCGGGGTTCTCAAAGTGTGGTCCCTGGACCAGGCTGAGTTGTGTTTAACATGTCAATTCTTTGGGACAGATGCAGACCTCCTGACAGAGAAGCTCTGGGAAGGATGTCCTGAGGTTCTGGGAACCTCAGAATTCTGTGATTTCTGAGAACCAAATTCTTCATGACTGTAATCGTGTGTAGCATTTCCCCTTTACTTAGCACTTTGTGGCTTCGATCTGTTGAGAGATTGAACAGCTCTCAATAAATATTTGGTTATCACAACTGTCATGGTTAGACCCAGGTGTCCCCCACAAACAAGTGAATGTGTTCTGATAGATCGATCCTCAGCTGATGGCAGTTTGGGTTTTACAACCTCGATGAAGCTGTGTTGTCAGGGGCAGGCTTATGGGGTTATAAGCCAGCTTCCCCTTGCCAGAGTTTGGCACACCTTCCTGCCGCTGTTTGCAGTGCTGTGGCAGAGGTGATGTCCACCCTCTGCTCATGCCATCGTTTTCCCTGCCGGGATGGAGTCTCCCCTCGAGTCCGTAAGCCTAATAAACCCATTCTTCCACAAGCCACTTTTGTTTGGGTTCTTTCTGCGCAGAAACTAGAAAGCTGACCACAACAACAACCTTCAATATAATACCACAGTGGCTCTCTCACTTCTATTGGCCCTGAAAGCTTAAAAACTTACCTTTCAGGGTTCTGAAGACATCGTGTGTGGGCTAGAGCCCAATCAGATAGCGCAGGTAAAGCAGACGAGAGGCCCGCGATGGACAAGAGTGGGAGTTTGTCTCTCGGAGGCACATGCTTCTTCTGACCATCATCACCTGCAGGAGGACGTAGACTCATTTCCACAATTGGAAATGTCATCATCCATTCACTGCTAGCTTTGTCTCTTCCTTAATGATTTCACAACATCGTTTAAAAAACAACATTATACTCGGTTCTCATCTGTGTCTTTATTATTTTTTGAGAACCTTAAAGCACCCTAAAAACACCACGTAATTTAAGCAAGAAGGAAATTACAATTTTGAAGTCTTTGAATGGTTCCATCTTCCAAACAGTGACACTGTAAAGACAGATAAAAGAGAAAAAGTATTAAGGAGTGAGGATCAGGGTATGGCAACATTGAAGTGAAATTGAGCACAAAATAAATTTCAGCTGACTATAAGAAAAAAAATATCATTTCAATGAGCAAGTTCTGCAGACAATAACAGAAGATGTTCTTGGCACGTGGGTAGAAGTCTGTCGCAGGAGGCATTCATCTCTAGATGCAGCAATATGTTGGAAATAACAACGCCAACTGGCAGCGGATGGACATGATAACCTAATAGGTCTCCTCTGGCTCTAATATCTATGATTGTATGATTCAATTCAAATACAGCCATTGTATCTCGAGTGTGTAATATACTTCAATTGTGAAGTGCTACAATTTCAATACTAATACATTTGAAGTGACAGACATGCCTCCCTAAGTACCCAGTAGTGTTTGAAATGCTACAGGAGGAAAAAAAAAATTCTTCTCACTGTAGATACTTGTATAAACACGTGCCAGAAGCCTTCCTGAAGCAGACAATCATAGCTATAAACAGCTTTCATTCATTAATAAGACAAAGCTCTGACTTGTGGAAACTCGTGTGTAAAAAAAAAAATAATAATCATTCCAGAAAGAATTAATGAATCTGGGTCTTGCTAGTTTCATATAGAAAAATATGATTCTGCAGCAAGACACTGCCGTGCACCAGACATTTGGCCAGAAACATGCAGATCACTGTCTTCCTAATGGAAATCTGTCTCTCAACATCAAATCACTGACCTGCATCTCAACGATGCTGGGAGCTTGGCTGTTAAGTCTGGATCTGTTGATAAAAGTGGGCTAGCCTCAGAAATATGCCAGACAGGCTGCACTCTCGGCTTGGAAACAGGAAGAGAGAGTTTTCTGGTCGTCTTTCCTTTGATTCAATACATAAGATTATCCCCCTTGGTGATGTCACATAAGGCGTGATTGACAGTTCACTGATTACGTCTAAAGATGAAGGAAAGGAACAGAGGTTCAGTGATCCGGACTCCATGTTCACCAGTGGCTCTTCCTCCCAACCTGGATCAAGGTGCATGAGGCTCGCTGAGGCTACAGGGGACCTGGCAGCCCGGGTCCAGGTGGCACAGGACCCAGGCAGTACTTCTCCATTAATGTCCCCTGGTTTAATTCCATCTTGTTTCCTTGTCTTGGCTCCAGAGTGCTCCAAAGAAAGAAAACGAAAAGTTCATTATTGTCACCAGATCAAGAGGGTCCTTGTTTTTTTTCCCTGTAATGAAGCATTTCATTTCCCAGAGGAAATGGATCAGGGATTTCTTTTCTGTGCGAGGATACTGTGGGAATCATAATAAATGTGTTCCTTGGGCCTGTGACACGACAGGCAGACAGGACACAAAGCTTCGAGTGTCGTTCACACTCGTGGGGAAGTGGGAGGACACAAGTCGGCTTTCACTGCCGCTCCTCCCCTGGACTCGGGTGGAATTGAACCTGCCTCAGTCAGTAGGCTTTGCTAATGTGGACTTCATCTGCAGGCCCATAAAAGTCATGTACCTTTCAGTTGTAATTGACATAAGGCTCATTCCATCCTGAGCCACTCTGCAAGAACTCGGGCAATCTTGAAGTCTTCAAGTCATGGGTTCGTGGAAAGACACATTTGGGTGTTGAACCCCCACCTACAGACAATACTTGGATTATAACCAAACAGAGACCAAGCAATACAGAGAAGAAATCCCTAAGTTAGTCTAGCTTCCTGCCCTGGCAAGACTATGAGCAGAGGCCTAAAATACTGTGAAAATAAGCAAATCCAAACTTTTAAGGACATTGCTGATTTGCTAGCTCACAAAATCCACAAACACATCCAAATGGTTATTGAATGAAAACGACAGAATGTAACAAAAAGTAGTAAAACAAAGAAAAGGGGAAATCACTGAAAATGCAGGGAAAAAAAAAAAAACATGACTGCAGCAAAAATAGCATTGCGATTAGAAACCCAAGTTTTAACTAAATTCACATCATCTGAGCCTAGAAGACTCTACCTGGAGTATCGGCTGGTGGGAAGGGGACCCTGGCTCAGAGAACAAGTGAGGGGAAGGCAAAGTAAGGCATAAGGATCAGCCTAAAAAAGTATGGGATGCGATGCTCTCGGGAAACCTGTTGCTTTGTATCCTAACTAAGTTTTTTTTTTTAAACAAAAAGTCAAATAAGAGAAAATGCTTCTTGTAGAGGCTGAATTTGCAAAATACCATGCTATCAACTTTATATGACTCATGTTAGAAATTATTAGGAGGAAGTTACTTAAAACCAGAGTCATTGTAATAAAAATTGATTTTTCAAAAAATTAAACTCCAAACTAATCACCGAGCAGCCTTGCAGTACCACGACGCCTATTTCATCTCAGACTTGACAGGAACCCAGTTCTCCCAACGGCCTTCCCAAAACCTGTGGAGCCATTTATGACAAAGCAAGACCCCTGACCATTCCAGAATCCCTGTGTTTGCCTCCTCCAATGCCCACCCCTCCCACAACAGTGATCACATATATCTGCAAGCAGAGGCTCTTCATTTCAAGAATATGTTCCCTGTTAGCTTTCTCATCGAGTTCCAGGCGAAGGGCTGACATCCTGGCAAGAGACAAACCACCCCGGGCTTATCATGCAGGCCCCCAATGAAACCCTGGAGAGAGTGACGGGATAGCAAGAGATCTATCAGCACAGCTAATCAGTCAACCCAGGATAAGTCAGCCTGACAGACATCATCAATTTCCAACACGACCTGAAGCAGAAGTACAGAGGCCATGAAGATCTCTACAATAAAGCAACCTTAATACTCACCCACCATGACTCAGGGAACTGAGTGGAAGATGGGAAGAAAGAGTGTAAGAGCCATGGTGGGGGAGAATTCCAGAGACATCATTATTAACATTTAACCAGAACTAAAATTCTTGGAGACTACAAAGACCCCTAGTTATAGTTAGGCATCATTACAGGGCACTTTTGACACCCGGGCGTTATTTTAAACAATAAATTGTATTTCTCTAAATTGCAGGCTCTCACCATGTATAACCTATATTTAATTTGAAAAAAGAAAACAACCTATGTTTGCCTGAAACCTTCAAATAATTTTGAAAAATTCACTAAATTGAAACATATTAGGGATTAAAGCAAATATCTTATTCCAAACTAATGTATAAATCCTTTCTCAAATGGCCTTTTATGAATAAGGAATGACCTCATTCTTCCCGTGATCATTCCCCTTTAATCCAGCTTGCATTTCAGAATTACCATTTGAATATTCATTTTATAGCTTATTTTAAGAAAAAAATAAGTTCTGACTTTCTCTGCAGTCCTAATGCCTCCAACAGATGAAAGCATGATTTCTAATTGTATCTAAAACAAAAAAGATGGGTGTATTGATGACACTCTTATAGTCTGTCCATTGACGACAGCTTAAAATAGAATCCCAGCACCAACAGATCAGCCAGGCTTTATGAATGTGGACCTCCATCCTAAACCCATACACACTCCACAGCTGTGCACGCTAAGGCAGGAGGATTGCCAATAATTCAAGGTTACACACGGCTATACAATAAATTTACAAACCTGCCTGGGTTACTAGACCCTATCTCAAATAAATATAAATATATATATATATATATATATATATATATATATATATAAATGAGATAGATTTATAGCTGATAAATATATAGATGTATATTACAGAAGCTAATCATTTTTGTTAGGTAGCATATACTGGTCTCTATCTTGATTTTCTTTTCATATAAGGTAAATTATTAACTTACCATACCAGCCAGTCGTAGATAAAAATATAATCCTGGGCTAGAGACATCTTCAGTGGTTAAGGCACTTGCCTTCAAAGCCTAAAGACCCAGGTTTGAGTCCTCTTTACCATGTAAAGCCAGATGCACAAAGTGGCCCATGCATCTGGAGTTCCTTTGCAATGGCTGAAGTCCTGGCGTGCCCATTCTCTCTCTTTCTTCCTCCCTCTCCTTCCCCTTCCTCTCTCTGCCTCTGTCTCTCTTTCTTTCCTTGCAAGTAAATGAAAAAAAAAATAAATAAAAATAATAAAATCCTGGAAGGTGATACTTGACCAAAACAGATTGAGGTCACGGGCAAGTGAATCCACAGGAGGCTTCTGGATGTATTGGTGTCCTAATGACTTCTTGGCTGCTCCTCATAAGTGGTGGTGTGAAAAAGCCCTTTCTGATACATGCAAAGGGAGGGGCTGTGACCTTCCTTCTGATTAAGGGAAGATTTCTCATCAGAGACATAACCACTGAAAAAGAATTTGCAAAGTAAAAGCCCCCCATAGTCCAATAAATATGCCACTCAAAGGTTCTGTTGAAAAATGTCTACACTTTCAAAGCTTAGAGGCTTCTAAGTAAAGAACTTATTCTCCAGGATTCCTCCTTATAAATCACATTTATACTAGGAGGTAACTATTGACCTACAGCAAAACATTTGGCAAATGTTTCAAGCAGAAAGTGATGCTTTCCTATAGAGGTTACTTATCGCGGAGGTCAGGCTCAAAACATTAATTAACTTTAATCTTCCCATGATGAGACCTAATTGTATCTTCTAATTTAGTGCAGCATCAAAGGATTTACACAAGGTAGCCCTTTATAAAACAGTGTCTGGATAATATGAACCCATTGGTTCATTGGTCTTAATCTGCTGTTTTGATTATTAAGCCCCCTGGTACACTGACCATCTCCGGGATGGACCTATCACTCCACGACAGAGACCCTGTTATTAGGAGATAGTGAACTTGCAACTTTTAGTCAAAGAAAAACCGAAGATAGCAAGGAGAAATCCCCGTTCTGAATACAAGTGCATATTCTTTTTAGTTTTGCATTCCAACAACAAAGTCACACTCACCCTTGATTTAGAGAAACCTGGGTCTCTGACTACGGGAAGAAAAGGGCGAACACTCTTTCTGGACTTGTAGACAGTCAGGACACAGCAATGTCTAAATCCCCTAACTCCATAGTCTCTTTAAGATTCTTGGAAATACGAGGCCAATGGCACAGAGCAGAGAATCCAGAAATAAGCCCAAATAGCTACAGAGAGCCAATTGTAACAAAGGTATCAGGCACATACACTGTTCAAAAGATAGTCTTCAACAAACAGTGTTAACAAAACTGGATATACACCTCCAGGCCTCAGTCATTGATGTGGACGGCATTTCCCAACTCTTGTAAAAAATGGGAGGGCATGAGGAAGAGAAGGCAGAAGAAAGGGAAAAGGAAAATTTTTTTAAAATGTCTGTAAACCCCATAATGAGACCTAATTCTTTGAATGCCAATAACATTCTTTGTTAACTTGGGGGAGGAAGACATCTTAAGGTGCACGTTTTAGTCACCTGAAAGATGTCTGGAGCTCATTTGTGATTGGCCACTTTTTCTCCTAGGCTGTGTCTCTTGGTAGACTGTTCTTGCTTCTGGTTACTTGAGTTCCTTATCAGCTAAGACAATGCAAGGCTTATTATTATTATTAATTGTGCTTGATATTTTTCAATTTTTTTATGAAATTGGGTTTAGATATTTTACACATTAGCTTTGAATTACAAAGATCCCATGTAATTATTTATACTAATATTATGTTAAAAGAGTGGTTTTCTTTCCCAAACTAAGGTGGGAAATTGCAAAGCTGTTGCTATGGCTTTACATTCCAGTGGTTTCGGCCATATTTATTAAATAACTTATTTGCCACTCAGATTAGGCACATGCGTTATGGTCATTTGCTCTGGGTCTCAAGCGCTCTGTTCTCATTTCATCTGCTAATGCAAGCTCCCGTTCTAAACAATTTTAAATATTTTTTGGATTTATATTACATTTTTAAGCTGCAGCTAACACTCCTACTTACTTCCAGATTGATCTGAGATAGTCTTGCTCATGTCGTTAGTATATAAGTTGCAAGTGCTGTCTCTGATCCCAACCTCATATCAACCCTCTTCCTTTGAGGAAACTTCACTCCATCTACAGACACTCAAAGATCACTTCTATATTCCTCAATTATTTAACAATAAACTGACTTTATAAACCAAAGATTTCCAAATGTACATCTAGACTGTATTACTTGGTTAAGGGCCAAGCATTTTTACAGTGTATATTTAAGATATATGAATAATAGCAATTACTTAAGTCACCAAAATTTGTCATATGTTTATGTGGGTTTTTTAATCAACACTCATGCTAACGATTTTCCCCCCGGTTTTAGTTGAAAATATTTATTGTGAAGGAGTATGTGATTTGTAGCTATAAATAACAAGTTATCACAAAGTAAAAAGCTAATTCTTCTGACTTCAGGCTTTCCTTTTTTATGGAATACCATGTGCTAAGCTTTGAAGTTAACTGTGTTTTCCTACTTAAAAACAAACTCTCATAAACATCCAGTTACAGCCTTATCCACAGATTCCATTTAAGACAAGACATGCTTCCAGGAGACCGCAGTGAACTGCATTCAAGTTTAATGGAAGTGAACATAAAAACCTGAAAACCACATCACCTTTGGCTGAAATGTTTAGCTTGATGAGTTAGAAATTACAGAAACCATCTGCTTCTATTGTTTTATTGTGGGAATGAAATTTACCATATTGATCTCATCTGTCGTCAAACAGATCAATTGATAAATGGCTCCAACGGCTCTCAATATTAATTTCCATTTAAGGTTTTTCTGTCATGTATCTTTGGGTAGTACCACAGATATCTCCAAATATATATCAATGTTTATTGGTACATGGCAAGTGGGAATGCCCAAGGTCCTTGGCAACAGTAAAATGGCAGATTAAACCAAGTGAAAGTGAATCATGTCTGGTCAATGAGCTTTGAGGAAAGGATGCCAGACAAACCAACAAGTTAGTTCATTAGTTGGTTATTGCCAGCACTAAATGAATAAAGCTCTTGAGGGGAAATCACAGCAGTGTGGTGACAATCTGTGTTGGGTTTGTGGAGCCCAGGGGCAAAGGCTGTGATGAGTGCCCGGCTGCCATGAAACCCAGGAATGCTGGCCCAGTGGTCAGGCCAAGGATGCCTCTCATTGGAGACTGGCCGAGGAGCTCCAGTCATTAACGGTATCCTGAAATGACAGCTGGCACCTAACCTTCAAATATTGATTTAATGTTTACAAATCTGGTTCAGTTTCTGGGCAAACAGCTTATGCAAACACAACATACCATCTGGTCTCAGGGCTCAAGTGTTCCAAAGACACTTTCCCCCAGGTGTGGGGTCCATGATTAATTTTAGCAATTGACATAGTACGCCTGGACTTCCTGAGAGGTAGAGAAGGCCTGGGTCAGAGCGGATTTGACAGATAATAGCAAGAACGGTTCTGTGTGGGGCTGCACTCAGGGGTGATCCCTCTCAACTCTCTTGAGCATGAAGTTTCAGGGTGAAAAGGAAGTGGATTTCACAGGCAATGTGTACCTTCGTTATGGCACATTTCCCACACATTACCAAGGGCAAACACAGGAAAAAGAGAGGCTCAGAGGGGACAAACATGTTTTGGACTTTGTGCAAACAGCCACCGTGGCTCTGAGGGTGGTAGCTAAGCAGAAGCTAAAAGTAGACGGAGGTGAGCCTCGAAGTGTGTGGAATTCAGGCAGTAAAAAGCTGTCATTAAGACCTGCATTCCTTCCTCACTAATCTACCTCCTACAGCCCTGCTCTTGCAGGAGCCTGGGGACAACATTGGGCCCCACTTGCTGAAGCTGGGGGACACTTGACCAGGCTCCCTGGCAGGACAATTATGAGTAAAATGGAGAAGGCAGGTCATGCTTTTTCTTTTCTCGGGTAACCCTCTACTCAAAAGAAACTGTACTTGATACAAATAAGATAAAATAATTAAATCTGGACTTGGTATAAATAAGTGTAATTTGGTATTAGACTGATTGGCGCTTTTTACATGATTATTTCACTGTTCGTTAGGTTTTTTACTCCTTGATCGTTTTTTTTTTTTTTCCTGCTGTAAGACTTCTTGCTCTATTGTGGATACTTTTATTGGAACAGTGTGAGTTTAAATCAGTAGCTTCATGGATTTCTACTTCGCAACAATCCTATTAAAACCACCTCAAACCTTCTCGTAAACTGGCTGCTATTGTTTGTATTTTTGTATTTGACTCTAAGTGCCTGTCATTTGGTAGAAACAATAAATAATCCAAGAGAATTCTTTTTGCTTTGTTGGGGATTGAACCCAGAACTTCATGCCTTCTTGGAAATTGTTAAGGGCCAAATTAATTTGTTATTGTATCTTAGACCTCATTTATACTATGTGCCAATTTGGTCACTAGATCACCAAAAATATTCACCATGAGTGGAATTAGACACGTATAGAAATTTCATACCACATGATCTCATGGATGTGTGAATGCCAAAAAGGTTGATCTCACTGAAGTTGGGAATAAAATGTGGTGTTGTGATCAGCTTTCTCATTGCTGCACAGAAAAGAACTCAACCAAAAGCAGCTGATGGGAGGAATGGGTTTATGATGGTTTACCAACTCCAGGGGAAGCTCCATGATGGCAGGGAAAACGATGGCATGAGTAGGGGGTGGGCATCACCTCCTGGCCAATATCAGGTGGACAACAGCAGCAGGAGAGGATGCCAAACACTGGCCAGGGGAAGCTGGCTATGACACCCATAAGCCCACCCTCAACAACACAGCTCCAAGAAGGTTCTAATTCCCAAACTGCCATCAGCTGGGGTCGAGCATTCAGAACACTCTCATTTGTGGGGGACACCTGGATCAAACCATGACATGTGGTTTTCTGTTTCTTGGGTTTTTGTTGCTGTTGTTTTGTTCTGTTTTATCAGTGGCAGGGGAGAGAAATGGAGAGATGGGGAAATACTTAGTGAGAAGCACCGTGTTACAGTTGGAAAGTAACAGGTTCTGGTGCCCGAGGCCCAGGAGAGGGACAGCAGGTAACCATAATGCACTGCATGTTTCAAAAAGTTAAAGGAAAGCTGGAGAGATGGCTCAGCAGTTAACTCTTGCCTGCAGAGCTTGGCCTGGGCTTGATTCCCTAGGACCCATGTAAAGCCAGTTGCCCAAAGGGGTGTGTGCAGCTGGAGTTTGCTTGCAGTGGCTGGAGGCCCAGACTTGTCCATTCTCTCTGTGTGTCTTCTATCTTTCTCTGCTTGCATATAAATAAATTGAAAAGAACTTAAAAGCTACAAGAAATGCTTTTAACATTTTTCAGGATAAAGGAGTGACGTCTCACTTTGAAGATGGTAAGTGTGACGTTCTTACGTGGGTAGATATAGAGCATCAGGATTTTTCCCACATGTTTCTAATGATTTATTTTTCTCTTTTTTTATTGTCCATAATGAGTTACAATATTTAGTGGGCAAACAATGCGTTGTTATCCCCAATTCCCCGCTGCTCCCCCCATCCCCAATCCGCTGGGTAACCTCCTCCATGGGTCATCTGGATCAGTCCTTGTGACAGGGGACCATGGATAGCCTAGTACTCAGCCCGGTCCTCCTGGCCCAAGTGTGTTGTTACTGAGGGGTGCCATGCCTCTGATATTCTCCCCTACAACGGCTCTCACAATCTTTCCATCCCCTCTTCTGCTCAGTTCCCTAAGTTGTGGTGGGTGAGTATGTTGTGAGTTTAGGGGTCTTTGTGTCGAAAATCGTTGGTTTCTCTCACCCTGGCTTATCCTGTATTGATTGA